>FIZV01061021.1:0-14140 GCA_900050545.1 Trionymus perrisii | reverse complement strand
GCAATAAACCTCAAAATTCGTCGAAAATCACTTTATCTCCCTAGTTGAATAATATGCTATTTCTGATATTTTGAAAATATTTTCTAATTTTTTATCAATCATAAATACTCAAATTTTTTTTTTTTTTTTTTTAAATTAAAAATTTGGAATTTTTTCGATAAATCGAACTTAAAAATATTGAAATATTTTTCACGCCAATTCAGAGAATAAAGTTTCTCAAAAAGTTTTTATCCATAAAATTTTCAAAATATTTTTTTTTTCAAACTTGTTTTTTTCAAATTTTAGTACTTAGCCAGATTTTTCAAAAATCTGCAAAGTCAAAAGTTAAAAATTGAAAAAATTTCTGGCGAAAAAAATACAAATACGTTCACGGTTTACTTTTATAGTGACTTCGTCACTATTTCACATTTTCATCACGCTTTGCTACTATTTCGCTCAATAAAAATAGTTTTTTCCTTTATTCGTCCTTTAAAAAACTGTTTTTTTCCTTATAATTTCTAAAAGTTTATTGGGCGTAAAGATTTTTTCTAAGGAAACATTTCAAAAAAATTTTAAGAGAATTTTTACCCTAAAAAAAAAATAAATAAATAATAAGTTGGTACATAGATGATTTTTTGATAGAATTTTTGGATTATTTCAAAGATTTTTTTTTGGACTTTTTGTTAATATACAAATAGAAAAACTAATAGGACTTTGGAATTTTTTCGGAAGTTTTAAAAAAATATTTTCAATGACCCTCCAAAAAATTGAATGATTATTTATCGATTTAAGGGCAAACCACTTGAGATTTTAATCGGTCTTAGTAAGCTGTCTTATCTTGGCAATTTGGGTCACTTGTTGTCACTATTTTTCCTATAAAGAACGTCATTAAAGGCACTAAATGAATTGAAAACTGAAATATCATACATTTCATTAGGTGAATTAAAAATATATTTGTGTAGGTACAAAATGTCTTTTTGAAGATATGATTTATCCAAGTCAAACTTTAAAAATATATTTTTATCAATTTTTTTCAACTTTATTAAAAACAATTTTTCAAAAAAAAATTTCGATGTCAAATGAAAAAAGTCACAAATTCTACCTACCAACCTGATTCAAATCTTAAAATATTTTCAACAAAAATTTTATTTATTTATTTACCTATTTATTTATTTGAAACAATAATTCACGATGCTCTATCTAGGCTTACTTCACCATTAAAAATATTCAAAAGCATTCTTAGTTGAAATGAATAAAAAATAAATAGATAGTCGGCAGTCGCTTGCCTATTTCAAAGGCAAGGCATTAATTCCAAATAACAAATTTTCGGATGAAATAAGTACATAAATCGTAGCAATAAGATTTTAATGGAAATATTAATACGACTTTTGAGGGAGAAAGGAAAACATCGTTATAAAAGCCAATTTGTCAAAAATTAAACGAAAATGAAAGAGAGAACGAAATTCCAAATAGAAACATCGATAAAATTATACGCGATGGGAACACTCCATCATTAATCCTCTAAGGTATATGAGGGTCTCCTTTTAAGGAACGGAATGCGTCAAAAGAATTTATTTTCATATCGATTTCGCTCGTTTCGAACTTATAAATTATAAATTATACCTATGTAACGTACTGCAACGTAAAATTGGATGATTTATCAATTTTCTATTCATAAAGATAATTCCATATTCTTTTTTACCCCGCACCACGTCTAATGATGAGATAATCCCGCGATATTCGACGCCACCACTAGTTAAGGTTTTAATCCATCTTAGGCTAAACAGAAAAGTAATCTTCGCCCTTTAGTATTTTTTTTTTTTTTTTGCTTCTCAGTTCGCCTTCAAATATCGTCGTTTTTGTTGCTTTGAGTAAACATTCGCAACGTAATTTTTTTATTAAGTTCTTCAACGAAGTTCGTTTAATTTTTAAAAACATTTCTCCCGTTGCCTATTCTTTTCTTAACTTCAACTCTATGTTAGTAGTCACACCGAATACCTACACAGTTTTTTTACCTCTTGTAAAAAAAATCTTGGTGTTTTTTTTTTTTTTTTTAGTTGCGTCATTTCGCTGATTCGAAATAACAGGTGACCGTTGTATTTTTTCTTTTTAAAATACCTTTCATAATTCTCGCGGGCGCAGCAACAATAACAATTGTATCACACCCTTGCTTCCTTGCTCTATTCGATATAGGAGAAAAACATCCAACTTTTATATTTATCGTTGCAATCCTCCAGAGTTGAAAACAATAACGTTTTTTTTTTTTTTTTGACATCGTGAAATTGATTTCTACCGAAGAACGAATTCCGATCCGTTGTGGATTTTGAATTACGTTACTTTATCGGATTTTTAACCGTACACATACGTATAGAGAGAAAGACGAGTTAAACGTTCACGTTCCACTTCACATCAATTTCAATCATATCAAAATATCATGCAGAATCAAAATACGCGAAAAATAACTTATTTCTGAGAGTGAAAATCGAGGTGAGAATTCGTGAATATTCCTACAAATCTTTTTTCTTAAATCCGATAGAAACCCAAGATGTGTCTTATCGTATAGGTACTTCTACTTACCTATTTTTATCTAGAGCCATACCTAACCTATAGTAACTTATGACTAAATGCTATATGACTATGATTTCCAAATAGGACGATTTGAATTAGCGAGTATAGGAACTAGGAAGGCGAATAGTACATTTAAAACGAATGTGCATACATGAAGGGGAGAGGGGGATGTTACGGTAGATTTTTCGTGCAGTTTGCTGTATTTCAAAAAAAAAAAAAAAATGAAGTGATAATGTAAATTTCATCCAAATACATTAATATTTACCCGTCCCGCAAGGCCCTCAAAGTTGAGAATACGACCATGCAATATCACTAGCCCGTAACGCAAGTACATTTCCACGACGCTTACGCGGTGAGTACTAGCGCAGCCGAGCTACCAGTCACTAGTCAGGTACGAGTCCGAAGTTCCTACTCTGGCAGTCGCACCATCGCGCGCTTGCGTGTTTACTTTTCTAACATTGTCCAATAAAGCAAAAAATTACATATAATTCATTAATGTTCACAATTTTGTATGCACTATGTATTAAGAAAAATAACAAATGAATATACCTAAATGACAATGACAAATTTAAATAAGTACCTATTAAGTTAATAAAAATTGAAGATTATTCATCAAGAGGTTCTTAACTTTCTCTGGTGTCTTTTGGGTATTTTTTTCGATATTTCTGAACGACCTTTGAGGTAAAATAACATATCTAAATTTTCATCGAATAGTTGTTCATTCTTTTTCTGAGTTTCTGTATTCCGTGTTTTGCTTTTGTTTAAAATTTGCCAGGCATTGTATAGCGTTGTAAGTTTTTTGACGCAGTTGGATGAGATTTGAGTTGGGATACCAGCTTTGTTCCAAAATTCTAGGCATTTAACAATCACCAACTTTGCACTTTCTAATGACGTCATATTTTAAAATCTCATATTATAGAACAGAACACTTAAACATTCTCTTTTCGAAGGCAGCTTACTCCCAAGGAGCTCACTGTTCATTACTCCAACAATATAAATTTCTGATCGCGGCATTATAGCAAATAAGTTTGCAGTACATAAAATTTGAGAAAACGCACGTCACACAAACAACACTAGCTAGGTAGTAAAAAAAAAAATAATTCAGTCTAATAGAGCCAAGTAATTTGCAAAAAATCACCACACAGACTTGAATATTGAGCACATACTGAGCAAATACCATGTATGATGCTCAACTTTATATAAGAAAATTTTTTTACCTACCTATTTTGAACAATAAGACGGACTTTGGACTCGTACTTGAGTAGTTGATGGATGAATCAGATGGATGACTCACACCTCTTAGAAAATTGCAATGCAATTTATAACTAAAAAGTAAAAACTTTAACAGCAGGTGCCATTTTAAAGCTGGACTATAAGACGGACTTTAGACTCGTACCTAAGAAGTTGATGGATAAATCAGATGGACGACTCACACCCCTTAGAAAATTGAAATGCAATTTATACCTAACTAAAAAATTTGTCATCGTTATTTAGGTATATTCATTATTTTGTTATTCTTCTTAATACATACGAAATTATGAACATTAATGAGGTATACTTAATTTTTTGCTTTATTGGACAATGTTAGAAAAGAAAACACGCAAGCGTGCGATGGTGCGACTACCCGAGTAGGAACTTCGGACTCGTACCTGACTGGTAGCTCGGCTGCGCTAGTACTCACCGCGTAAGCGTCGTGGAAATGTACTTGCGTTACGGGCTAGTGGTATTGCATGCTCGTATTCCCAACTTTGAGGGCCCTGCGGGACGGGTAAATATTATTGTATTTGGATGAAATTTTGGGTATATTATTTTTATACCCCAATGAACATTTTTGGGGGGTGCCATATTTCAAAACAAAAAAAAATTTCATTGTCACCCTAGGGGTTGGGATACTGTTTCGATGTTTTTCTGAGCCAAGAAGTCTAGCGCCGCATGAGCTACATGAGGCCAAGCGTTGTCATGATGCAGTTTCCAATTTTTAACGAGATCTGGACGCTTCTTGGGGATGTGATCTTTCATCATTTGCTTCAAAACCGATATGTAGTAGTTGGCGTAACCGTCTGACCCTGTGGGACCGTATGGGTATTAATACACCATACCTCGGTAATCGAAGAAAGTAACGACCAACGCTTTGGCTGCCGATTTCGCTGCGCGAGCCTTCTTCGGTGGAGGGCCATCTTTTTCGACCCATTCGGAACTTTGTTGCTTAGTTTCCGGATCTTAGCAATGAATCCAACTCTCGTCGGGCGTAATAATGTTTTTCCACCACGCATCACCCTGTTCTTCGATGCAGGAGAGCCACACTTTGCAAACTTCGACGCGGTTGTTTTTCTGATGTGGCGTTAGCAAGCGAGGAATCCAACGCGCGCAGATGCGAGACATGTGTAAATGGTCCTTCAAGAGTGTATGAACGCTTCCTACGGATATGTCGAGGTATTGGGCGAGTTGTCGGACCGTCAGACGGGGGTCGGTGCGTATCATAACCGCTCCAGTGTTGATAATCACTTCAGCGAGCGCGGTGACGGGAGCGCCGCTTCCCCCTGCAACTCACAGCTCTCACGGCCGTCCTTATACGCTCTATGCCAACGGAGACACGATCTTTTATTCATATTGGCATTACCATAATATGCTTTTTTCAACTCACCGTATGTTTTGACCGCCGATTTTTGCAATAAAACACAAAATTTTATAGTGTAACGTTGTTCACAATAATCTGGCATGCTAAAACTTAAGAGGCGATTTTCAACACCATGTTATTTGAACGCGCACAAAAAATCAACAAAACGAGATAGCGACTTCGGGTTTGCACTGATAAACTCGGAATGGAACAGGCTTTCGACTGCCGTGTGGTTGATTTCAATATCTCGATTAGTTCCATCAAAAAAGCGCTAGTGACAGTCTTGATCAGGCCTTGTTTGATTGGGGAGAGTACGAAGCTCCTCCCAATTGAAATTTGATTCGCTCCTGTTTCGATGTCAGTAGATTGCAGGCATATATCTGGTATGACAAACTTCCTCTCCAAACAGGTGTTTTCTTTTTTGAGGAATTGGTTCAACGTTCTAGAACTCTCCTCAAAATATCGCCTGCGCTCGCTAGTCATAGGCATACTGTTTATTACGTGTAAGAGATTTGAAAAACGCTGCGCGTCACGAGCGTCCAACACTGGTGTGCACATGTGTACGTGCCTCCTGTTACATGCAATGTAATTAATAGGGTCACCCCAATATCTTTGACAACCACCGAGTAGCCGTCGGTGGGTCCGTACGAATTATTGAAACCCACTTTAGAAAGCGCGATTTGATACTCACAACGCCGCAACACGGCTGGCATAGCGTGCGGGTGATTGGACACACTCTTCTTCATCTAACTCCAACTCCGGGTAGGCGTAAGTTTTCTCCGACAACTGCTTGTTGGTAAGAGAGTACTTTCTATTGAGGTATTGAGATTCGAAAATTTTGATTCTAAGAAGGACATTATTTCATTTCTTGCAGCTTCATCGTTTTTAAAGTCCTTGTACACGAGCCATCGATGTCGCTTCAGGTTGACGTAAACTTACTAAACTTAAGTCTGAATTTCTTTTCATAAAATTATAGTACCACTTGTTCCCCACTTAAAGCGTTAAAGCTACATTTTCATCACCAGGTTGTATTTCACTAAAAAACTTCATTTTAAAACTGAGACAAGGACAACTGTGCCAATAAACAACTACATAATACGTGTGTCTCGATGAGGAAAATATCTAATTGCTTGGGGAGAAAATTTTTCTGAGCGAGGTGTTTCAAAGGACGAAAGTGAAAAGAGGATGACATAAATTCACACAACTAATATTTCCACTACGTAATGCCCACAAAACATCCCCATGGAAATTTGTTTCAAATTTTGTCTCAAAAAAAAAAAAAAAAAAATCAAATATTTTATAAACTTCTATAATTGAGAAAAAATACTTCAAACAGGTATTTGGCATATTGACTTTTTTATTGTTGGCGAGGTTGAGTAACGTAAATTTGTAAAACGCTCGCTAGGTCGACCACCATGTTGTTGAGTATATTTCTTTAAGAATCAAATTTTGGCAATTTTATCCCCTGGAGAATTATAAAATCATTTTTTTATCATTTAGGGAAATTATATTTTTTACAAACCCGTGATGACGGACGACGAAATGAAAAATTGTTTCAAATAACTTTGAGAAATATCTAATTTGTTTATGAACTTTATGGTGATTTCGACTTCAGAAATTCTTTTTTAAATATTTGATGAATTTTTATCATCTATACTTGAAATTTCAAAATGTGGGAACCAAGTGGTTTCATGTTTTTAGCGTCGATTTTTCAATTCAAAAATTCTGGTTATAATACTGATTATTGCTTTCAATTTGTTTTCTTCTTTGAAGTAAATTTCGGTTGAATTTTTCTTACTCATATTATGACATGTAATTTAAAATGACACCCTGTTCACTGAACCTTGCTAAATCGATAAAATCTCGTGAATCGAAAAAAAAAATCTGAGATTGAAAACCATACCAATTACCATTGACCTTGTAAAATATTTACATGCAAAAAAAAAAAATGTAAGAATTAAATGAATGCTTATCTTATCAATCGTTTTTTTCGCCAGAAAAAATCAGAATTCGAACCGAAACGAAGTTCCAAAGCTTCGACGTAGTTTTGCCGATTGATGTTTACAATTTTGCTAATGCTCTTAAACAATGGCTTCTCGCTTATTTCACTTGTTCCTGAGTTTATTCGCCTGTGAAAAGCGAACTCTTTAATCTGTATTCACTCTCTATGCACTGAAATAGAATTAGCGGTAATATCGTGTTTGAATGTGGCAGTATTATTCGTTGTTGTTGTTGTTGTTAAAATGCCACCTGTATTGAAAAAGCAAAAATGAAACTATTTTGGTCACTGGTTCAGCGTTGTAATGACGCGGTTAATCGGAGATCCGAATTGTAACGCATTTAATTAGTAAATAGCTTTGCTTGGAAAATGATTCATAGCGTCATAAGAATCTTTAAGAATGGTGTAATCACCTGCTGTAGACGATTGGCTAATTTTTACTGCCGTAATATGCATTTGTGCTTTACTTATTCCTGTTTAAACAATACCTACGTCGATTGTTTCCTATGTTCTTCTTTTTTCTGTTACTTTACTCACTTGAGCTATTTTATTTGAGCATTGGCACCGGCATCGGCATGGATGGAAGAAAAAATGAAATATCGGAATCTGCTTTTTTCTGGCGAGGTAACGGTGATTGGATCAGTTGGTCGACTGGCTCTTGTGGTGGTTCAGTTTATTGAATTGCCCTTTTAACTTTTTGAGAATTGATCGTATGGTTGTGAGTGATTGATGAGAGAATTGCAAAAGGTATCAGTTGACTTTTTTTTGCGGTGTCCAAAAATCTGGTGCAAAATTTAAAAAAAAAAATGTTTCTACAAAAAAATGAAGCAAATTTTTCTCACACCATTAAAAAAAATGAATATTGGTGTGTTTCAAAATTGAGCCATGATTGCTCATCCAAAATTTATTTTAAAAAAAAATCTAGATGTAATCAGTGACAGTCTAATCCACATTTCCTTGACTCTTTGAGTGGAAAAATGGACGCTAAATTCTTTGACCCTTATTAAGAATTCCTTTTGTGAATTATTTTTCGAGTTTTAAAATTTAGGGGTAAATGACTTCAGGACTTGCTTAAACTGTCCTATATTGAAAAAAAAATGAAAAAATGAAAAAAATATATATTGAAAAAAATAATTTTAAAAATCAGAAAATGCATATGTTTACAAAATTATAAAGTCAAAATATTTTTCAAAAAAAAAGAAAAAAAGGAAAGAAAAGAGTTTGTGCGAGTAAAAGAAAAAGAAACTTTGAGAAAAAATGTTCTCCAATTGAAAAAAGTTGCCATAATTTCATCAACAAATATTTGCATGAAAATTATTTTTTTATTAAAGGAGCGACCATTAAAAATTTATCAACATTGAATAATCAAAAAAAAACTAGAGGTCATAACTCGTCCATTTTGCGAATGTTATTGAAGGCTACTGTTCTAAGGCTTCTACTGTAGCACTTGCGGGCACCGGTTCCATCCCTATTGAAAAAATTCCCAAAAGTCGCTAAAAATATCGCCAAGCGATCGCTAGCATCTTTTTTGACTAGCGGGGAATTACTGGATATGGGTAAGGATGTGGGTGTAACTTTTCCCATAAAATGTTAGTATCAAAAGTAGTGACGAGGTTCCATTCGCCAATCCTATTTACTATATTTCCTTGGTATTGCAAAAGCATTCCTGATTTTGATTGGATTGGTTTTAAAAGTTCTGTGGCACAGGTTAACGATACGAATAAGGTAAAAAGAACGATGGTAGTTATGATATTTATTTTTGCAAAATAGGGTTTTATGTTTTGGAAATGGTGTTGGCCTTCGCGCGAGACATCAAGAACTCGACGCTCTGTAAATATACGAGGTTTCGAGGATAAGATGCTGAGCATTTTCGTATGGAAAATAAGGGATGAAGTTGGACGGACCGGGACAAGGATCGTTGGAAACTTCTGCAACTTCTTCTTCTGAATTCGGCCTCGGGGAAGGAATGTTAGCTGCAAAAAAAATTTGTAAATTGAAAATTTCGACGTCCTATGTACATTTTAATGTGAAAAACTAAGTGATTACTCTTAAGTTGGCTCCAAGGGTCTACCTTCTGTTTTTTCGCTTTCGGTTCGGGGGAAAAATTGGTAGAGGACGAGTCTTCTCCGCCATGGCCCAGGACTCTTTCTGATAGATACTGTTGGGAAAAATAAATAATAATAATCAAAATAAAAGGTTCGTTTTGTCGACGGCGACGAAACGTAAAGGTATTAGTGCGATGGTGTTGTTTAGTCGAAAATTCGGCAAGAAAAATTTGTCTGTTTATTCTCTGAGTGAAGTTGGATCTGTATGAAATCCGCCATCGGCTGATAAATCGAAATAAGTTGATTCATCTCTCAACTCAAAATCTAATTGTGGAAAATGAACGCAGTTCTCTAGCCAAATTTCTTTAATATTGCATTTGGTGCAGCTAAGTAGCGTAGTCACACCGAGCATGTAATTGCAGAAAGCTGCAATTTTACTTGCTGGATATTTCATGCACATTTTCCATCCCTATTACCCCTCGTGTTTCTTCCCTTATTTTGCTCCGTTATTAACATTGTAATTATACATTTCATTGCCTTCTAGTTTCATTTTAATTAATTTATCTTCGGTACTTGCATTTTGCATTGAATCGATTATCAATTTTGTCCAACACGAATATATGCGATGAATATATGGCAAGAACATTTCATAAAACACATTCGTTTCTCCTTGCAGCTTATCAATTGCAACAGCAACAGGTTTGATAACATCAACATATAGGCGCAAATATTAAATTTCATTATCTAATAAACGACTGTTAAACTTATCTACTTCCTTGTAAATTGGATTCAAGAAGTTTTTTTCGTGGAAATCCTTAAGAAGTGGAAACGTCATGTGACTCAAATTCATAACGCAAGAAAAACATCACTAAATTATTCATATTTTAGGAGGAAAAAATTAATTAACTAAACTACTTCTCAAACAAAACATCTTTAACGATGTAGTTATTACTACTTCTAAACGCTTCAGCAAAGCTTTCAAATGCACTCGCTATTAGACAAAATGCATTGGATTGCCTCTCTATTGAGTCAGAAATTTTTTGCATTGCTTCAGCTTGTTTTTCCATAGCTTGTGTTTGAAAAATTTGTTGCTGAAGCTACTCCTTCTGAATATCCAGCGCTTCTGTGCTTACTAAAATGAAACAGTACACGTATACTCTTTCAAGTAAATAAATATGAGAAAACTGTAGGAAAGAATGTCATACATTTTGAAACCACAGTTTTCATTTTCTTCCACGGAGGTCAATCTTTGCTACTGGAAGTGGATGGTGTAGATGTCTTGTATGTTTTAGAAACTATGATGGTATTTGTTAGAGTTTTTGCAGCAGGAGTTACATCGTAGGTTTCTTCCAAGTCGTTGATGAATATCTGCAGTACTCTTTCCAAAAGCTGCTTTACGGTGCGGCCAGGCTGAAGGAAAAAAAAGAAAGAAATTATATTTTTTTATTATCTATTGTTACCTAATAAAAAGGTAGTACATAATTTGTGATAATTTTTTTTTCCATTGTTTCTATCATTTTTAATAGGTAGGCTAACGAGTTGTAGGAGTCGTTGCTCTGCGGTATATTACGCAGTTGTAAATTTAGACTTCTTAGTTTCAGTTACTTTTCGTATCCCTCGACTTTTGAGCTTTTTTTTTATTGGAGCCATGATAATCTGGGCGAATGAAATATTTTCGCTAATGGAGAGAATTCGCAGCGTATCGTTGGTGATGCACCATACGATAATCGATATTCGACGTTTTTAACTATCGCCATGGTCGTGGCGGACGTGTTCGTCCTGCTGCTCGCGTTCCATGTTGTATGTTCTGTTGGAAATTCTCCATGTCCATCTCGTGGGCCGCCTCCGAGGGACCTAGCAGCATTTCTAAAAACAGAAAGTATTTCAACGATAAGGTCCTTAGCCTCCTCTTTCGTTTGAGGACGCGTAGGTAAATCGGGGTGAATTCTGGTGTAGTGACCTAATAAGGTCTTAGCCACCAAATTACTTACAAAGGTGCAGCCTTCTACTTCGCATTTCATTACTGAATCGCGATGTACCGTCGATAGGTGTTTGCTTAATGCAAAGGTGCCATTGATATTCTCATTGCAATAGTTGCATCGGAGGAACCCCGGGTTTTCGCGTCTAGCTGGTGGTTCCGGGGGTTTGAAAGGACCGCCTTCCGTTAATTTAGTGAAACATCGGTGAGAACGATTTCATAGCGGCGTCAAAGTTCTTGGTGCGAGGCAATGACTGCTGGTGGCAGCATGACAGTTTCTCGAACGGATCGTTTCAAAAAAAAGGGCGACTGGGCCTTATTTGGATCCTAGGTGCCAAGTAAGGTCCACCTTATTTTTGTTAAGAAATGTTAAAAAAAACACAAAAATAAGTGGATACTTGAACTCTAAAACATATTTATTGATATTACATAAAGAAAATTCCCATTTTTCCCTTTTTTTGATGCTAAAAAGATGCAATAGACTCTCTAGATGCCAAATCCATCAAAAAGTGAAAATCTCATTTTTCGGCACTTAGCAGGTTTTGGACCTCCCTCGATATATCTTAGTGCCAATTGTTGGATTTCAATTCTGAACTTCATGTTTTGAATTGCATTCATCGATTTCATCGTCGGAACTAAACTCAGTAAAAATTTTGTATCAGCATCTTCAGAATCTATCTAATGATTCACACTCCTATTCAAAACCTTCAACTTTTCTTTTCAATTCTAACAAGATCAGAAGCCACTTCTGTGGAAGTTTTTTTTCATGCGTTTTGGAGTTGGTGGTTTAGGTGAAGATGCGTGAAATTCCAAGCAAGTCATCATGAATGAGATCTTGATACATTTCATCGTCGTCGTCGTTGTCGTCAACTAAAAATATAAATTTAAAATTTTGTGCAATTGAGGATTTCTAAATGAAAGAAGTAGGTATTTTTGTATTTAAAAAATTTCATTTTTTTTTTTTACGAAAAATAGTTATTACCTTCTAAGATGCCACCATTTCTCAATTGAGGTCGGTTGGATGAAGTAGAACTCGTCAGACGAGGAGGAGCAAAATTATCTACGAAATTGACTGTTTTCATTGGTTCGATCTCCTACGTTGTCTTTTTGTAAACAAATATTATTAATAATTATCAAAATACTTTTGAAATTGATTAAGCAGGTATAATTATAGGTTTAATTTACATACTTCAATCAGTTTTCAAAATGTAATTTTTGGCGTATTTAGGAACAGGTGTTCCTAATTACGACATAGAGAAAATGGACGCTGTTATGTAAAAACGCCCCAACCGACAAATTGAAAAAGTTGGGAATATATGTAATTTCGATAAAGATAACACTGTAGAGTAGGATCGCTATAGTGATAATCTGATGAAGAAGTGTTACCAGCATCGAAAAAAATTACCTTATTGCAGATTTGAACATTATTTGAATTTTGGCAGAGCTTTCTACTTCGATTTTTAAGTACTTTTTTTATGTCACTTGGGGCGTTTTTACATAACAGCGTCCAAATAATAATGTAAAACCTTAATTTTGAGCGTTTAATAAATTTTTGCAATTTTATTTATTGTAATTTTTTAGATTTGGCGAATTCAAAAAATCTTCCAAATTCATAAAAAATTTCAAATATCCAGTAAATTCAAAATTTGGAAAAATGCTTGAAACTTTGAAATTTGCGAATTCTCAATTTTACCATTTTTAAAGCTGGACCACTTTTTGAAATGCAAAGTCAAAAAAATTATTACCTAAGAAAATTTTTAAGATTTTGAATTTTTGATAAACTTTATAATCATTTCAATTTATTAAATTTTACAAATTTGGGAAACCTTTAAAATTTATTTTAAAAATTTTAATTAAAAATAAATTAAAAATTTGGAAAAATTAAAAAATTTGTTGAAACTTTGAAATTTGAACCTCTAAAATTCGTAAAAGACTTTTTTCAAAGTTTGTCAGTACCTATGTCAGTTTTAAAGATTTTTAAAATTTTCTGTAATTTTGCAACTGTTTCAAATTTTAATAAATTTTAATGTTGGGCCAATTAATCAATTTTTAAACTTCACACAATTTTAAAATTCTTACCTATAGTCTGTTCCATTTAACGTGACTGCTGAAAATTTTCCTACGTTGCCGCAATGTGCAATGTTTAGTTTTGTTGTTTACAGTTGCGAATAAGGTGATAAAGTTTAGATAATTAAAGTTACCACTATTTATCTTTTGAAATCATTCGCGGCAACTTTGCATTCGTATTTACACAATTTGATAGAGTGGTGTACATATATATTGTATTGGTAGCTGTCACGTTAAATGGAACAAACTATAATAGACAATAGTAAAAATTTGACAAAATTTAAATTTTTCAGAACTTTACCGAATAGGTACCCTAAAATTTGAGAGTTGCCGATGTTACTGAATTTGAAATAATTTGAAATTTTTCAAAATGGTACCCATCAACTTTGAATTCTGAATTTTCCAAAATTTTACTTACCGAATGAAAATTTTCCAATTTTCACTCCTTCAAAAATTTTCCAAATTTGCCGAAAATTTGGAATTTTCGACGAAGAATGCAGCATTCGGAAAACGAAATAATTAATAGTTTTTCGTTTTCGTTTTTGCTTTATTAAACAAAAAAGTGAATTCGTGTTTTTTTTTAATATTTTTGTACCTAATAAAAGAAAAAACAATGTTTTCGTTTGTTTAATGTTTTTTTTTTTTTTCGTTTTTTCTTAACTCACCCTCACCCATGCTCAGCAGTTGAAAAGAAAAAAATCCTAACAGAAGAAATTAAAGAAACAAATTAATAAAACAATTTTTTAAAAATTCAAAAAATATTTACCTAAGTATATTTATTTAATCATTAAATGACTAAATGTTCATAAAAAATAAACAAAACTAACAAAAGTATCAAAACGAATTAAACAAATTCTAATCATCGGTTTAGGCATTGATTAAAACAC
>FIZV01060995.1:0-10332 GCA_900050545.1 Trionymus perrisii | reverse complement strand
AATTTTTTCAGTAAACGAATAAATGCTGTTGAAAAAAAAAAATTTTAGCTCGCGAGTGATTTATTAAATTATTAGTTGCGAACGATTTTCAAAAAAAAATGCATTTTGGAATTTGGATTAAACCAAATTTTGTGAAGGGAAAAGGGACATTTCTTCTCTTGCGAGAATAGTCTTCTTGATTTTGAAGGAAAATTTTCAACAGAAAAAAACATGAAAAAAGGTATTTAAAAAATTTTACAAAATTTTTAGCCGAATTTATGAAGGCTATTGTGTTTTTATTTCTCGTTGAAAAAATGTTTTATGAATTTCTTTTAGAAGAATTTTACTCGTAAATTTTTTTTCGTGAATGATATGTTTTATAGAAGATTTTGCAATGAGAAAATTTCAGTTCATATGGAAAAATTTTAAAGGAAAATTTTTCAGTGTTTCTTTTTTTTTTAATAGTAGTTATTTTTCAACTAATTTTTTGGGGAAACTGAAATAAACTTAAGGAAATATGTATTTTTAAAAAAAATCTTTCAAAATTTTTGAAAAATTATTCAACAAGTTTATAGTTAGGGAAATTTTTAAAAGAAAATGAGATATTTACACAAAAAATTATATACCTACTTCACAAATACCATTTTCTTTTCAATTTTTTTTCTTCAAGAAATAGGGGATTTTTTAAAACGATTTTACCTAAAGCTGAAAATTTTCAAAAAAAATTTGTCGCCAATTTTTTTTTTTAATACGTATTTTATTTTGCAATATTTTTTTAAGAAAAAATTTTGATGAAAAAAGTTCATTTCCATTAGAAATTGTTACGAAAAAATTGAAAAAAATTAAAAAATTGTTGAAAGAAAATTTTTCTCAATTTTAAAGAAAATATGAAGAAAAATGTGAAAATCTAAGAAAAAGATTTTTCCACTTTTTTTTTTTGAAAAAAATTTCAATCAGAAAATTTCCATTGCCTTCAAGAAATTAAATTCATAAAAATTCTTCTCAAAAAATTTTTTTGAAGGTGTTTTACTAAAAAAATTTCAAGATTTTGTTTTTTGAGAATTTTTTAAAGAAAATATTGTTGAAAAAAACAACGAAGCTAGCAAATATTAAAATATGAAGATTTTTAGATGTGTCCTTAGGGTTCAATTTCACTATACTAAACTCGCCATTTCGCGTCGCCAAAAATAGGCTGAATAACGAATAATTTAATTCTTTTTTAAATCAATTAAATCGTTTCCAAAAGGTCTTACAGAAGAAATAATTTAAATCGTTTGCGTACGATTCACCGAATAACTGATTCAGTCGTTTTCAAGCAAATCGTTCGCGAACGATTAGGCAAAAACAGTAATTCAACTGAACATAAAAATTAATAATCTGATCTTTAAAAATGTATTCGTTCCTGAACGATTCATTCGAGAATCGACCATACGATTCAAACCGTTCATTGAAAATTCTTCAAAATACATATTTTTTACCAATCGTTCGCATGTGATTGGTTCCAAAATTCCGATAAACTAAAAAAATAATTCAGTCGTTCGCGAACGAATTCCCTTTCAAACTCATTTACGAAATTATTCTGATACTCGTATGAAAACTATACGATGTTTGAAAAAATATCGAGCCATTCAATAATTTTCAAAGTTTCTGAAGTAACTTCTTATCAGCCAAAAAAAAATGAAAACTGCAGATAAAATCAATAATTAATCTGGTATCGCGTTGAAATGGTCAATTGACTCGATACATATTAAACTGAGAAAGCGCATACTTGAAATGATTAAATATGATATTTTCAACTTCAGGGAGGGCGTAGCAAAAGACAGCGATGATTTTCAGCGATAAAAAATACCGCACTAAAAACTGATGACCAGTACAAAAAATAGATGCATCCTCGAAAGATGTTATTATTTTTTTTAAAGACGTTTGAAAATCGAATTATATACCAAAATATGACAATTCATTACAAAATACGTTATTTTTTTCAAGTTCTTTAAAAATTTGTACCGCGTACTCCTCTCGACTTCGAAGAGGACACATGAAGCAGAAGTGAGTTACGATCAAATTCTCATTTCAAGTATACATGTTCTTCATCCTCACTGCTAGATTTTAACCATTGTCAATATTCCAGGCATGCTGCTCCCTCTAGTTCTGCTTTGGCTACCTCTGGCAAAAGCCAACTCCAACACTACCGAATACTTGGAAGAAACGGCGGAATGCGTGAAAAACTCGTCAGACCTTGTCAGCAAACACCCCACGAGCTTTTTGGGCTCGAAGAATTTCAAGCAGTTAGTGCAGACCAACTGCTTCTTCGTCGACAAAAGCCTTCTACTTAGAGAAATCTTCAAAGAGGGCTCGCCCTACATGACTATCTTTTACCTGCCTCCAGCCTTTAGCAAAACTATCAATTTAAGAATGATTCAATCGTTCGCCGAAATCGAAATATACCCGAATACCTTTAGGGTAGGTCGCTTAAGCACCTGGGCTTACAATTTCTTCACCAAGGGTGAAATTATGGACAAAAATTACACAGTCGTCTCACACCTGATCGCTCCTCCATTGATATCACACCACATGGATTTGATGAATAAACACGTGCTTAAATACCCAGTCGTATATTTGGATTTCAGCGATGTACACAATATCGAGTTCGCCACCACTTGGAACTGTATAAAAGATCGAATCGGACGCGAATTCCAAAAATACCACTTCATCGCGAATCGACTTCACGCCGATAAGGCCGAGCGTTACATGAAATTGGTGCATTATTTCAATACGACTCAATGGAGCATCGATGCTCCCAAGGAATATATAGATCTACCCGAAGCGGTAACGATTCTTGCCGAGTCGGCGGCCAAGTACTACTACTTCAAACCAATTCTTTGCATAGACAATTACGACGCTCTGCTGGACGCCTTCTTGTTTCGGCGCTACACCACGACCGAAGAATCCGATAAAGTTCTGCAATTGTTCAACAATTTAGTAGACAGAATACTCGGCCGAGACGATCTCTGGTCCAAGATAATCTTGACTGGCACTCACAGCGTGCACAAGAGCATCATGAAGGAACTGCCCGGATCCAAGGCTATTTATAACGCTTTCGAGAACGACCTATCTCATTTTTTCGGATTCACCGAGACAGACGTGCGAACAATTGCCAAACATTTCCACGACTCCGAACACAAACTCGATCAGATTCTGGAATACTACAAAGGGTACCAGATGAACCAGAACCGTCTGATTTACAATCCTTGGTCCATAATGAAATCTTTATCAACTGGAAAAATGAGAGATTATTTGGAGGAGAAGAGAAGAAACGCTAGATTTATGACTAATCTTTGGGCTGTTCAAGATTTGCGCGAATTTTGGTTAGATTTGTTAAACGATCGGACAATCAGTGTGCTCTACAGATTGGAAAAATTCACCATAGATGATTTTCGATCACTGGAAAAAATTTTGGCAATAGGTAACACGATTCAATTCTCTCCCCAGCATTGCCTCAATCTGACTTCGAAGGAATTCAATCAAGTTGTGTTGCACTGGCTGGATATGGGATATTTGACTTGCTGCAATGCATCGGCGCACAACTTACGAGCGACCAATTTAGAAGTGAAGAAGGCTATGTTCGCAAAAATGAGACTAGCGTATAAAGGCTACTTCGGCGTTAATGTCGACCAGATAGATGTGGTGGCTGCCAATTTGCACGCTTATTTATTCAGCCACGAACGCGGTAATTTGATTGACGAGCTGACTCGATCATTTGATAAATTATTCAAAGATACTGAGCAACTCCTTGAAGGAAATACCATCGCAAGGCAAGGTCAAACCGTCAATGCGAGAGGTACTCGTATCATCGAATACATGGGATTGCGACTACGGTATCACCACGGACATAACCTAGATCGAAACATATCCAATGGCTTTATCGCTTGCAAATTGGGTGTATTCTCGATGGTGGTTTTTAATTACGATCAATCGGTAGCGAATGCCGATGTTTTGAATCAAATCGCCAGTGATAAGCATCCTTGGATTGAGCAAGACCCAGAAAGACTGACCACGTCAGTTACGTATCTCGTAATAGGTGTGAAAAACATTACAGAAATTGTCGAGAGACGTATAGGTGCACAACCCCCCGAAGATGTCACCAAACCTGTATCAAAAGAAGAAGTACGAACGACCACGAAAAAGAAGCACACATCTGCCAGCAAGAAATTGAAAACTGGTTCGCAATCCCAGCCTAAGAGTACCAAACCGTTCAATAAAACTGGTTGGACGACGAATAAATGGACAGGTTCCTCCAACTTGACTTCTCACGAGCCAAGATCAACTTTGAAATTCACTTTTAGAAGCACTGGATCGTCGTCAACTGGCATTAGCGTTACAGATGCTACAATCAAAGCCACCGATGGCACGAAAACTCAACTGCAACCCAATCTAACCAGTGGCATTAGCGTTACAGATGCTACAATCAAAACCACCGATGGCACGAAAACTCAACCGCAACCCAATCTAACGACTGGTAAGTCAACAAATTTAACCAACTTTACTACACACGAACCAATATCGATTTCGGAATTCCCTTCTGGAAAAACTGAACCGTCTGCAGAACTGCAAACAACTAACGTAATAGCCGCAAATTCTACCTTTACACAATCTCCTAATGCAACAATTCCTGAACAGATTACCAGAGTTAAACGTTCAACATCATCTACTTTATTGACAACAGAAGAGCTAAAATCAGGATCCAATTCCGAAACCAAAGTTACCAATCCCGATACAACTCCTGTTTCAAATACTAAATCTGCAAAAACAACCATACTTTCATCTATTCAGCAATCATCTCCTGCCAACTCTACCTTCAAAAGCAAAGGAACGAAATCAAACCTCAAGGTAAGCAAATCTACAACTGAATTGGCAAAAACCGATTTCAAGACAACAGATACCGCGATAGTTTCTTCAGGAAACGCCAATTCGGCATCAACCAGAGCTCACACAATAACTCAGTCGTCTTCATTTTCCGATTCTATTTCTAAGGGACAAAAATCAGGATCACATTCAGATCCAAAAGTTACCAATCCAGATATAACTCCTCTTTCACAAACAAAATCAGCAGAAACCGTCACATTTACATCCATTCAACAATCATCTTCTGCCAACACAACTTTCAAAGGCAAAGGATCAAAATCGAACGTCAAGATCACCAGATCTACGACTGAATTGCCCGCAACTGATTTCAAGACCACGAATACAGCGTCTGCTCCTTCTGGAAACACCAATCCTGCAGAAACCAGCGCTAATACATTAATCCAGTCGTCTTTATTTTCCGATTCTATTTCCAAAAAGTCAAAACCCGCCTCAAAAGGTACCAAAGCGTCCAAGAACTGGACCAGAGGCACTAAGTTTACCAAAGCTGATCGTAAACCGATCACCACAACGATTACAGGTGACCAGTCCCAAATGCCCGCCGAATCAGACACTGTTAAATCAAAATCAGAAACAAAGCTCTATAAAACTACTTCTACAAAAGCTACTCCAACAAAATTGCCCTCTTATTCAACCTGGGAATACGTCTCGTGGAATAGGAGACCTAAGCCCACGTACAGCACCAAATCTACTACGATTATATCACGAAAGAAGTTTTTACAATTATTTTTCATGGTTCGTGACTGCGACTTACGCCCTGATAAGAAGAATCCGTATTATTATCAGACCATCAAGACTACCAAAAAATTCTATACCGATAGAAAATAAACTGTTTTATTCAAAAGAACCACAAAAAATAAGCAACTTTTGGTGTTGAGAGTTATTTTTGTTGAAGGTCGAACTATTCGTGTGTTCTAGTCATTGGCTCAGTTATTAAAAACTGCTTCAAGTCGAATGAGATTTCCTAACCGATCAAATACTGAAGGCCAAATGCCCGGGTTTTCTCAGTAAAATTCCAAAAAAAACTAAATCCATTTGACTACACATTTTACCTAATCAAATTTTGTAAAATATAAAATATTATAATATAGTTTTACTTCTATGTGCGATGTGAAAGCGGTAATTTTTTTTTTATTCCATGCATTTTTCAAATTATCATCGAGAGTTTTGAGAAATTTCTACTTCATACAATAATTCTTCAACTTTCTCAATTTTTTTTTTGTAACAAATTTAAAAAACCAAAAAAATTAACAAAATTTCGAAAATTGGCAAAAAAAATTTTTATTGAACATTGAGAAAAAATTGGATAAAATAAAATTCAGTGTTTAAAAAATTTACACATAAATAAAAACTGAAAAATAAAAAAATAAATAAATATTAAAAATTTGCAAAAAAATAATAATTTTATTGAAAATTGGTAAAAAACTGGAAGAAACAAAATTTTAAAATTTTAAAAATTAAAAAAAATCATAATCTTGAAAATTAAATGGACTCAAAAATTTCAAAAAATTCTTGAAAAAACTGAGTTTTTACAAAAAATTATTCCTTTAGAAATTTTGTTTCTGAAAAATGTTGTATGGTAAAAACCCTACTTTTTGAGCCGTTGAAAAAATTAAATTCTCAAAAGACTAGGTATTAAAAAAGCCTTATTATTGAAAAAAAAAATCTATAAAATAATCAGAAAACAACGCCTAGGCATTTTGATATACATAAAAATACAGGAAATTTAATCAGCTCTTCCCCCTCTTGTCCCCTTCACACGAAATTCAACTCCTCTACAATCTATGCCAGAGGTTAACCCCTTCCTCAAGAAAATGAACCTACTTGGATGAATTTAATATCCAACCAAAAATGTAACATCACATCCGGCAACTTTTTATCGCAGCAAATTCTACATACTTGAGATAAGAAATCGTCAAATCTTTTTTCTCAATTTTTTTTTTTTTTTTGAGATTGCAAACGAAACCCTTGTGAAGGTTTTCTATTTCATTCAAATAATTTGTAATGCATCAGCGACGACGATCATCTCGAGTTTTTTTCACAACAGTCATATTTTGATCAATGTAGCTCGCCATGCTACCGATCCTACTGATTTTATTCTGCTCGCCAACGCCAACTCCTGCATCCGAGGCAATCAATAAAAAATCAATCTGCGTCAAAGATGGGGTCACTGGTCCATATAAAATCAACACGAAAACCAACACATTTAAAAAGCTGATCGAAGACAACGACATGTTCATAGACAGGAGTCTGTTTATCAGTGAAATAATCCAATGTAAGAAAAAAATCATAGTTTTGAGCCAGCCGACAAACTGGGGTAAGAGCACCACTCTAGATATGCTGAAGACATTTTTCGAAATCCCCGTGAACCATTTGGGAGATATAATGGAACCGAAGAACGAGACTCGCAACTATCGTATATTCAAACAAGGCCACATTACCTGGCAAGGTGTCACCATCGGTCATCTCAAAGAACCGATGCTCATCTCGGAGAGCAGATTCTTCGAAAAGCATCAAGGTAACCACCCTGTTATCTATTTGAACCTGGAGGTGATCAAGGGGACCGGATACGTCGACATGTTTCGTTCGTTTAATCAAATGATGAGAGAGGTATACAAAGAACACAGTTATGTGGCTTTTTTAATGCGACGTCTTCTGGAATATCCCGAGACGCCTGTTAAATGTCGTGAAGATATCGAACAAGATTTAGAATCGTTTCACAGGATTATATTTGGACGAGAAGATGAAATGGAACCGGTTCGCGATAGTGTGAGGTTCCTGAGCGATCTACTTTATCAATATTACGGCAAGGTTTACATATTGATCGACAATTACGAAAGCTCGATTATGAACATGCTGCTGGACGAGGAATTCTTGCGCATTAACGAAGACTCCGTGATTAGATTATTTTCGGAAATTTTTTCAGCTGCTTTTAAGGATAATCCAGCGTTGGAAAAAGCTATCCTGTTCGGATCGTTGGATCTGTGCGTGGAACGTTTGCTACCTTCGAGTGATTTCGACCTGGTACGATATGATTTCTTCAACAGTCCTTGGTCCGAGTACTTCGGCGTCTCGCAAGTCGAACTCGAACTGTTGTTCGGCTTGGCCAATGTCTCCAGCCAGATTTTACCCCAATTTAAGATTCGATACGGCGGTTACGTCACGAGCTCCAATTCGCAACCCGTTTACAATCCTTGGTCCGTGATCAGCTTCCTTTACGAGAATCAGGTGCTGAATAATTATTGGAACTCTTTCCAAGATGCGCGATTCGCATTAAATTCGCTCAGGATCGTGCCTCCGAGATTGATCGTCGAAAAGGCCGTTTTGGAATACGATACGACCCTTCGTATGCCGAATCTAAGGTTAGAAAAGATACACGTGGTTCAACCTCGAGATGCTCTGTACCAGATGGTCAAAAGCCAAGTTCCTACTGTGACTGAAGATACCACAAATGGTGTCATCGTCAGGCTCTGTGCGGCCGGCTACTTCACCTATGTCGGTCACAGATACGATTCGCAGACCGGTATAAACCATACGGTAATCCGAGTACCAAACTGGGAAGCCACAGATGAACTGGTAATGCGTTTGAAATGGGTTTACCAAATAGTCGAAAGGATATCTCCAATGGGGATGCACGCCCTAGTGCAATATCTAATATTGTTCATCGACAACGACAATACTTTCGCCAAAGGTTTCCAGTACCAGTTCACCTCGATCTGTATGATACATAAGTTTTATACCAACCAGTTCACCAAACCGGATCCTAAAAAGATGGCCAAAGTGAATGAAGTATTCGTCAACGCTTTCATCACATACTACGGTTTCGAGCTGTTGTTCACCGAAGGATTCAAAGGCAATATATCGTTCGTCGAGTCTGAGCCACATTTCATCATGCATAAAGGTGATCGAGGCATCGTAATCAAATTCAAATTAAATTTCCCATCCGGTAAAGCTGTCTGCCAGCAATATAAACATTTCAAAGACCAGTTCGATACCATGCCTCAAATACGTACTGTTAAAGTGATCGGCATCGGCATCAACGTCAAGAGGAAGGTCGATATTTACGCCAAAGTTCATCGAGTCAACGAGTCGTTGTATACCAAGTCGTGGAATCGTTATTTGCCTCATGCACCTCCTGAATATTACGATTGATTGGTCGTATGACGCGATTTTGAAACTTTTTTTGCAGCAGCAGACGAGACATGCGTTGAGTGCCATAAAGGTGCGTAGGCACACGAGCTGCGCACGAGCACTTCACCGTCAAAATTGGTCATCTATGGTATGCTCAGGCTCGGCTCGCACGTGTGTACGCACCCTAATAAACGATCATCAGTATTACACACGATTTTTTTTTTTTTTTATCGAGAAGACGTTCTTTGGCGAGATTTAAGACAAAAATATTCAAAGTTATTACACAATTTGTAAAGATACATTTTCACAAAATAAAAAAATATGCAGGTATTTATACTTGATCCGTAAATTTTATAAATGGATTTGGTTTTCATTTAAAAGTTATAAATTGGTAACACTGCGATATAGAGGAATTTTTCCCTGGAAATTACATACCCTCTTGTACAATATTTTTTTATCGATTTCTCATAAAAACTTTCTAAAATCAATTTCTTTAATTAAATATTTCAATTTTTTTTTATGTAATTTTAAAAGTATAATTTTATAGAAATTTCAAATGATTTTGTTCCTCAATTCTTTCAAATATTTTTTTTCAAGTTTTCTCAAAATGGTTCATTTTAAAAAACAATTTTATCTCGGAATTTTTACAAAATAATCTTTTTGAAAGAGCGATTCATTCTTAGAATGTTTGAAAATTAAATTTTATGTAAATAGCAAGTAATCTGGTTTTTTTTTCTTCTATTTTTTAAGGTTTCTCGAACTACGTAATAGGTACATATTTTTCCCCTAAATTCCCAAACTTTTTTCATAGAACAATAAATTTTTTCCGAAAAGTTCAATTTTAAAATTTTTATCAAAATTTCATGAAACTAAATTTTTTTAGGGAGCCTCACAAGTCATTTTTTTAAATGTTTGCAAGTAAAATGATATGGAGATTCGGTCTTACGACCATACTAATTATTTTGTTTTTCAATTTTCTAGTATAAAAATTTTTTTTAATAATTTCAAATTTTTACAATTAACATTTCTTAAAAAATTTCAAACTACTACTTTTTTTTGAAATATTCAAAAATTAAATTTTACAAAAATTTTCACAATTAACATTTTATCCTCCCCCTCTCATTTTTTACACCCCTCATATTTTTTCGGTTGTCAGTATTAAGTGTAAAAAAAAAACATCTTTCTACTTTGCAGTTTGCTTCACTCTTGTTCTGAAACATTACATTGACACATTTTCAAGGGAGAGGAGGACGTTTTATGGAATAAATCGAAAATCACATTTTTTGAAGAACTGTACCACTT
>FIZV01060992.1:0-10507 GCA_900050545.1 Trionymus perrisii | reverse complement strand
TTTTCAACAACAACGCTTTGAATTTCATGATTGTTGAAAAACTGTCGTTAGTGTTCTCAATTATGCTCATTGGCCTTATATTGCTTGCAATAAAAGTTGGGGAATTTAAAACATCAACAAATTTAATAATCAAATAACCCGCAGGAGATGAAATTCAAGTAAAAAATTGCACAATTGAGCACAAATTCCTGTGCAAAGATGGACTAAGATGCCTTGATTTCGAATACACCTGCGATCACAAATGCCAGTGTTTCGATTGTTCTGATGAGGATGACAATTGTTCGGAAACAGGTTAGAAATGTAATTACCTAACTAGTATCCAATGATCGGGATTGTTCACAGTACCTACCTACCCACTAACCTACCAACCAACCAACCAACCAACTTTGATTTAAAAATTTTTGAACTGCGAGGAAATTTTCCAAATCTGCACAATTCGTACCAAACTGCACAGATAAAATGATTTTGTATTATAGAGAACTTGGTCATTCTTTACGCTAATGAACGTGAAATAAAATCACTGAATAAAACTACACTGCAGCCTTCGACTGTTCTACATGGAATAACCAACTGCACCGTATTGGCAGCTGCAAATAACTATGTTTATTATGCCACATTATCCCAAGATAATAAAGGAAGCATTTTCAAGGCTTCACTAAATTCTGGGAAACCAGAAAAGCTGGTCTCAACAGGTGAGTAAAAAAGTGTTGGATTGAAAATTTCTGCAATTTTTAGATGGTCACATCGTTTGTTTTAAAAATATTTCCACAGATTTTAACATCACCTCGCTTGCTGTTGATTACATAACAAATAATGTTTATTTTACAAGTAATGGCTCCTTATCAGTTTGTACGAATAATGGGCGAATTTGTACTCAGCTCAAGTGCTGCAATATAACTTCTGTAACTTTGGCTCCAAAATCTGGGTACGAATACTTGAATTAGGAGATGGACAGATTTAGTACTTGGAAAGAATTATTGAGATTTAGTGCTTAGAAAGAATTATTGAAGGTATGCTGTATTTTGTGCAGGTGGATGTTTTATGTACAGCAGCTGATGAATCCCAACCAATTTCATTGTGAGAATGGGCATGCATCTATCCTTATCAGAGCAAATATGGATGGATCCAACGAAACAATTCGAGAGCATTGCTACTACAACGAAGTTTTCATAGAGATGGATGAACACAGAAGTGTAATTTTCTTGTTTTGGGCAAGAGGTGAAGGAACATTCCTGCTGCATAAGATACACATCGAATCTCTGGCCCAAAGCAATGATACTGGGAATTTTTACGTGAGTAAATTCAGTAATTAAGATACTCGCACATTTGCATTAAGCCAATGTACACATATAAAAGTACGTATTTATCAGTTTCAGGATTATATAACCGGATATCAGCGAAATTTTAGTTTTTTCAATGGTGAAATATTTTTTACCATGCATGAGAAACCTGGTATCTTCTCTTTTACAAGGCACATGGCGAAGAATGTGCACCTACCAGCAGCTATAGCCAAGGTTTATTTAAATGATAGCAGTACATCGAATATATCAGACCTGTATGTGTATAATGCTATCATAGAACGTAGTATTGAGGTGAGCATTATATGCACACTAGTACCTGTCTAATGGCGATGAGCATTTGAGAACAAAAAGCCGAGGCTCGTGCATCAACTTGCCAACTACAGACACTAAACTCAAAAATTGACTGTTTTTAATTTTCTTTCTTCTCCATTTTCAGAACCCCTGCGATAAATCATCGTGTTCTGGTTTATGCCTTCTAAAAGCAGAGGTGCAACCATCACAGTACTTTTTGAACCTCACTTGCTTCAATCCGACTAACGATACTCATACTGTAAATGATACGAATCATAACCACGGAAATGTACAGGTTTGAGTGGTCGGGTGCATCTTCAATCTTGATATTCTTCATTTTAGCTAGCCCAGGTTAATACATTTTTAGGAAATGCAACTGGCATCAATATTTCTTTGAATTGCAACCAGGAAACATGAGGCAATGTGAATCCCACCAAACTGTAATTTTTAGAAATCCAATAGAATAATAAAACATATCTATTATAAGCATAAGATTTCTCAATAAAACTAATTTTTATGATACCTATCTATCTATTTGCTTTCAATCATTGGCATTGGGTTTCGATCTGCGGGTGATAAAGTTTCCTATTTAGAATTGATGTTCAAGTAAACAAACCGTTTGAAAATATCAGAATTATCCACTTTTTCTGTCTGAACCCGATTCAAACAAAAATGGTCAACTGCATGATTGTAGATTTGACATATTTAGTTAGGGTGTGCTCATGATCAGTAATATGTCAAAGGCTACGATCGACTCCCAGAGATGACACATGCACCGAGATGACGTTTGGCAGAACACTGAGGCTGCTCGGCGAAATATTTGCAAATTCAGAACCAGTTTCGAACAGCCACGTGTATGTAAAGGAGCTGCGTGACTCATTTAGAAAGATCAGACCAGCGCCGTTTGAACAGAAAAAAGATAAGATATTCGTGCATCCGGACCTGAATAAATGCGCACGCGTCAACGTACGAATCGACAGTATTAAAGCGCCGTTGGAGGCTCCGTACGATGGTCCATTTTTGGTCGAAAAACGGATACGGAAGTGGTTTACAGTCGATGTAAAAGGCAAATCGCAAGACATAAATATAGATAGGCTCAAGCCTGCGTATGAATCAGCGGCGGACGGAGGCGATAGCTTGAGGGAAGACTAGACGAAGAACAGTCCTGTGGTCAGATTTGGATGAAGTGCAATCTGACGGCGATGAGGTCTCGATGAAAACAAGCAAATACAAGTAGGTCAGTGTACGTAAATGTACCTATTAAGTTACCTAATGAAGTACCGATAAATCCTACCGAGATTCCTCTTCCTCCTTCTCCCCCTATTGATCCAGCAAAAATTCCCCTCCCTCCTTCCAAACTTTACTCTTCCAAAAATATGTATAATATTTGTAGGTTACCATAAAAACTTTTTCTTTTTTCTGAAAATCTCAAAATTTTTGTTTCATCAACCCTAAGTTTTCAATCATAATTTTGGAAGGTGTAAAGTTCGAGTTTTTCAATGGTACAGGCCCCACCCCGCCAACTTAATTATTTTCAAAAATTCAACTTTTTTAAATTGAAAAAATGAAAAAAAAAAAAAAAAAATCACGGATTTCCCGGAATTAAAACGCTACCTAATGACTTTTTAACCAATGTTGAACAAAAGGAAAAGATGGCCCGCACAGCTCCCTCTGTCCACCTAGCAAGGGGATCAAGCACATTAAAAAATTCTAGACAAAGTTTACTATCCATCGCCGCAGAATGCATCGTCCTACGTAAGTACGTAGCTACATACGTAGTACCTATATCGCGGTTCGCGGTAATCGAGTGACGCAAGCTGAAAATGTCGAACAAAATCAAAATTTTTTTTTTTTCCAAATCCATAACTTTGCACCTGCTGCCCGGAGGGTAGGCAAACCGCTATACATCAACTCACAATATGTTGCAGAGTTACCGGTTGGAAGGCCTTACTTCTGTCCCGGAACACGCCGTATACATATTTTTGTATATCGGTAGTCGGTACCTTACGTATTGTGTATGGTGCTTGAATGCTATACGCTTACGAATACTATAGTAGGTACGTACCTATACCTACGTACGTATATTATGTAAGCGCGATTGTGTTACGCAGTGAATCATAACATGGCACAAAATAACAAAACGTAACTCAACACACGAGCGACGCGACGCGACGCGACATCGACACAACGAGTTTTTAGAATAGCGCTAATGATGGACGCGTGAAATTGTAAAAACCACGATCAACGTTCGATGACGCACGCGTCCATTATCCTAGCCGTAGCCGTGGCCGTAACCGTAACCTATATGTGAGTAGAAGTGCGGCCCATTGGTAAGAGCGCCTAATATACGTAGGTATTGTAGTACATCTACGTCTACGTCTACGTGTAGGTAATAGGTAAACGTACGATGCGACACGACATCGACATAAGCAATACGCATAGGCTACGTAGCGTAGTTTTTCCTTGGCGTTGCGTTGGCACAAAAACCATCAAATTTAAGCGTACCTCTACCTAGCTAAACCTATTCGTATGTTACTAAGGGTGATGTGTTCTCTCTCGATCTCTATCTACCTAAATAGTACCTGTAGCTGGTTGCTTCGACCAAAATCGATCATGACCGCAAATGGTCGCACTGAACGCACTCCTTATTCGATAGTAGGAGTTCAGGTATTCTATTACATAGGCACAGCATAGGCCATAACAGATATGCAGGTAGGTAGGTAGGTAGGTAGGTAGGTAGGTACCTACTACAAAGCTACCTTGTACGTAGTCAACTATTACCCGTTGGGGAAAAATGGAGAAAAGAGAAAGGAACTGCGAATGAGAAAGAGAAAAAGGAAAAAACCGGAACGACGTTTCGACGGTCACGTGACCTGGACAGCGTTGCGTTGTCGATAAATATTGCCGGAAATTACGGTCGACGCATTATCCTCGGTGACTTGCGTTAATTTCGGCCTGGTCGGGTCGTCGCCTTGCCTCGCCTCGCCGTCCTGTGGTGAGACGCAGCGCGACGCGACGCGACGCGACGTGCTTACTATGCAACACAACACAACGTTACTATTGACTCCACTCCAGGTCGAGCCAAGTTTTACAAACTTTCTCAAGTGTGAGTCCAACGTGATACAAATCGGTAGTTGAAAAAAAGTAAAGAACACAGAGGTAAAGACAGTTCCTCCTATTAGAGTGCCGAGTGCGGATTTTTGTTTTGGGTACCTTACCTATGCATTTTGCTCCTCGTCAGTTCTGCCTACGTTAAATACGTAGTACGTACTACGTAACTAGGTACGTACATACAATAGGTATGTAATGTAATTGCGCAATGCAAATTGAGCGTATCTTATTCGCGATTTGCGCAATTTTATTTAGCATATTTTGCACATTCTGAGCGAAAATGCATAGGCTTACATATTTTAGACATTTTAAGCGCATATGGTCTTCAGTTACATTTTGGTTCAAAATTTTCACCAAAATCCTTTTTCATAAACTGTTGTTTTTGAAGTGAAAAAAGAAACAATCTGAGAAAAATACAGCAAAATTTGAGGAGCAAAAAGCAAAACTATTGTATGCCTGACGCCTGACTGTAAGTTCTTTCTGCTATAGCGAAGGCAAACCCCAAGAACGTTTGAAATGGGTCCAAGTTCTCAAGGGAAGTGCCACCAAAAGATCTCGCTCGTTTCAAGTGTGCTATACTACAGGGTGTTCCGGCAACCATTGCACTCCCTTCAACCCAGTGATGCTGCTACCCAAACTACACAAGTGTATGCATGCTTCCCGATCCTCAGATTTGAAGGGGCAAAGCTATGGACTTTGAAAACATTTTCGTTTTTGATTTTGTCCAAGATTTTCTACCTCGCGTTGCCTCGCGTCACTCGAGTACCATGGTTGGTAGGTGCCTAGGTGTAGGTAGGTAGGTGGGTAGGTAGGTAGGTAGGTAGTTAGGTAGGAGGGCTGCTCTCTGCGGCGCTGGATAGCAAATTTTGTCTGGAATTTTCTCATGTATTTGATGTCCTTGCTAATAGGTGGACAGGGGGAGTTGTACGGGCAAAAATATTCGAAAAAACGTGTTCGAAAGTGATTTATTTTTTTTATTTTCAAAAAATCATAAAAGTTTTTCCCATTTACATTTATTATTTTTATCAACGTTTCTGGATGAAAAAAGTTCGAGCTTTCCGAGGGCGCAAGCGCAATCCCACCCCTGCCCCTTTCCCAAAAACCCGTGAGAAAAAAGGGGATTGCCAAATAATCAAGTTAGGGGGACTTACACCATTTAAAAGCTCCAACTTTACTCTTCCAAAACATCAACACTAATGCTCTGCTGATAGGTAATACATACTTGGAAATACTTCGAGTACCTTCGATAATATCTGAATTGGTCCGAATGGAACTTGGAAAACAAAAATTTATAAGTATCATCTCAAAACTGCGTGTCACTAGACACGAGTGGGTGGGTGGATGCGTGGGTGCGTTCAGAGGTATAAATAAATGCCCAAGTCGAGATGCTTTGCCAGTTTGCATTTAGATAATATTGTAGAGTGTGCTGCATTGTTCTACGTAGATGTTTTTCTGTCAAGTCAAGGTCCGGCTATATTGATACATAATTATGTGTATATAGGTAATATACTCTACATGTGTTAGGCACTCTACACTGTTCTTATGCGGCGTTTGGAGATTTCTGCGGATAGCACTTTGATTAAAAAATCTGTAGTTGTATACGCGTGTAATATTTCCTAATATCTACCCGTACTCGTACGTATCTATAAGTACGTATACGTAAGTAACGTACAGGCTGAAGCTAAGGTTGGTCTTGATGTTGGCTTGGCACTGACAGATGGACAGCATTAGGCGAGCTCCGTAATAAGCAGACGACGCGATACCAGTAAATACAAATTCTCGTCGTCCTCGTGTTTTTCCCTTCCTTTGTTTAGAAGGGGAGAAAAACGACAATTTCCCGCTCGTTCTTTTTTTCATTTTTTTTTCTTCTTTTCGATAATTTTTATTTTTTATACGTGAAAAGTTACACACAATGGTAATGGTATACATATGTACACATATAGGTACAGCTCCGCAATACACACGGTACGTAGTACGTACTACGTACGAACAAACGAAAGAACGAAAGTACGAACGAAAGAACGAATGAATGAAGAGGGTGGTAATAGGTACGCTTAATCGGGTATCACAAATTAGAAGGTAGCCTATCGTTGAATCGTACACTTGGAGATTGGTGTATTGTATGCGATGCGACAACCACTCGCGCATACCACATGCATTCGAAGTATTAGTGCGAGTATTGTAAGGCGCATGGACGATGGACGTTTACCGGTTTACGCACACTATAACGCGATACGTGGCGCTTCTCAATAGATATATGAAAAAACGTAGTCGAGTATTCCAACTTTTAAGTAATGATTTACGCTCACTCCACTCCACTCCACCAAAGTGAAAAGAGAGAAGAGAGACAAGAAGCAAAAGCGGTAGCGGTAGGTAGTACGAGTAATAGTTGCTGCTGCTGCTGCTGCTGCTGCTGTTATTGTTGCCCTATGCTAAGCGGAATCTGCTCCGCTCCGCTGCGCTGAGCTGCGGCAATACATACGTTCAGTCATGCGAAAAGTAAACAAATCCGACGCGACGTGTCAACCGGTTGGCATTTGGCAACGACACGACACGACACACGATATTGCTTCAGTTCACCTTCACACTAAGACTTGTTGTAGTACGTCTTTGCATACTGTATATGTATAGTGCGTACGCAGGCATCAGCCCCACCTCAAGAATTTGTACAGAAAAGTTGAGGGCTCAGCCCAGCCCCTTGTCGAAAAATCAAAATAATGTAAACAATTTTCTACCAGCATCCCCTTTATGATGGAAAAGTTGAAAAAATGATGAAATTTCAGCTTTTATGCCTTTTCTGCGAGAATTTTTGCCCTTTGTTTATTATTTTTTTTAGCGCCTGGGTCCCCTTGGGTATGTATGTAGATGTACTATGTAGTACGTATGTACTTAGCATGCATATCTATGTACGCATTGTATGCATATGTACCTGCGTTTTCGCGTTGTAAATCGAGGATTATTTGTTACGGTAGCCGGTAGGTAAATGGACGAGCTTCGATACGAGTAGAAGTGCGTGGCGGTGTGATATGGTATAGTGTGATGTAGGGTCGTGGCCGCTGAGGTGTACGAACGAGGGTTGAGGGTTGAGGGTTGAAATCATTACGTAAGTACGCGTATACGAGTTTGATTAATCATGATTGATGACTGATTGTGATTAAGGAGAAGGCCAGGTAGAGAAAAACGATTAAGCGTTGCCGAATGATTGGAAAATATATTTACAGGTCTCTTCGCGCGTCGTCTACGTTGTACGTTCTACCTCGTAGTTATAGGGTCAAAGGCAAAACCTAGTATAGCACGAGTAGGTAATAAAGTTGATTACCTACCATATATATATATATATATGTGTGCTACCTCTACCTATACATATGTGTATTACATACATACACTATTACATACTACTACTCGTAGTATAATAGGTAGGTAGTAGGCAGGTCGAACATATGCAGTATACCAAAGTATACACGTCGCGTCTCATCGCAGTGGTCTATTCGATAATTATGAAATATGTGTAATGTATATTAGGTAGGTATAGGTACTTCTACTTACCTCTCCGTACGCGCGCAGCTAATAATTGATCGGCGCTATTTATTTAGCGTTTTATTAGGTGTCTATTCGCGTGTTTCGCCTTTTTTAGCAGTCCGAAGAGCGAGACGATATATCGATGCGGGGGATATACCATACCTAAATGGAAGGACGATGCGGATGCGCTACGCATTGCAAACGCCAAGATAAAGCAGATGTTCGCATCATCACGCGTCCACATTTAAGCATCTGTCATCGGGTAACGCGTTTATGTAGGTTAGGTACCTCTACCTAGGTACGAGTAATGTACGATACGATACTTAAACCTATACACAATACACACCTATACGTAATTAGTAGTGTTATATAGGTAGGTAATAGGTATACCTAATTAGTAATTACCTATGCTGCGGGGGAAATTTTCAATCGAGTTTTCGGCAAAATTGGCAATATTTGGGTTAAATATCCGCCGCGCCGGGTACCGAAACACCGAATTAATAATAATTGGCAAAAATGAAACATTAGATGAAATTTAAAATATTTGGTAAAATCAACAGATTAACAAAATTATCTCCTAATTTCTATTTAATTTAAACGTGCCCATCTTGGTCGCATTACGAGTGAACGAAGTGTATCTGGACTCGGGGGTGTGCTCCCAATATATCGGCATGGACCCTGGGTCCAGGGTCCCATTTGTTTAGGGGCCTCCAAGAGGTATCTATCGAGGGAGAAAAATATATAATATACCTATATATTTTTTTTTTGTGAAAATTACTTGAAAATGAAACATTGGAATGAAAAATGTAACCAATCAAAATTATTAATAGCCATCCGGACTAATTAATGTTGAGACAAGATGAGAATTACACGTAAAACACACCTAAACTGCCCATGTACCTACTGCTTAATTATGATTCAAGTGGAGATAGGATAGTGTTATCCATTATTGGTATATTGTGGCTTCAATATGAGCCCCATCGAACGCGAGGCCCTATTGCAGATGCAATACGGCAAAATGCGGATGGGCTTATTGAAGCCACTGACTGGAGATTTGATTTGAGCGAGTCCTTTCTGAAAATCTGGTTTTCAAGAGAGTACCTATAACTGAACAAACTAACCACCAAGAAAATTTTCAATGTTTTTTATTGAAAATGTACTTGAAACATGGCAAATTTTCTGTTTGGAAAAAATGAATATTTTAAATTTTTGCCCTAAATTTTGCTCTGGAATAACTTGGCTTTGGATAGCCTCGAGGAAACACACTTAAAGAATAGAAAATAATAATCCTTTACTAAATCAATCAAAAATGACTTATTTGTAAAAGAAGTTCATGTATAGCTAGTTAGTTATCAACAGAAGAACGGAGCTGATTTTTTCATTTTTCAACGCATGATGGAAATGTGTATTGAACATCACGTACCTAGCTACCTACCTATTTTATTTTATAGAACCTACATTTGGGCGAGCGAACATCGAATGTTTGAGTAGTAAACCTAACTTAGCAGGTGAAGTGAAGTTTTCTGTTCGTCAAAGTCGGCAAAATTAGCTCCAGTGAGAAAAAAATCGGAATTTTCTCGCATAAGCCAGATTTTTGATGAAATAATTTGTATCCGAATTTCAAAAATGCCGAAAAATTACTAGGTACATATAAATAGGTATCGATTTTGCCAAAAAATAAAATTCTCATTTTTTCGAAAAATTCTCGCCCATGCCTCGCTCGGGCTTGGCTTCGATCAAATTGATTTTAACATTCATTTATGTAGTTAAACTCGCGTACGAGTATAATTATGTGCAGTGGTAGTAGGCGTGTAACTGTCAGTGATGTAGGCACTGTGACTGTGACTATGACTGTGATTGTGGATGGTATGGTATCTGCTACTTCCTATTCGTACGACGCGACGCGACGACAGACCTGTTTTACTTACACCTGTGAGGATAATCTACTCAACACTATTAGTATTGGATCAACACTAGGTACGCTTTTGTTGTATACGGTCGACCACGCAAATTTTTTATGGATACGTGAACGTCGTATACGTAGGAGAAGTTAGCAGCAATAGAAATCATTTTTCTGATAAGTTCATACTTATAAGCAAGACCGAGCAAGCTACAGACAACATCCACTGGGTCTCTTGAAAAATACTATTTAATGATATGTAACACTTTTTTAACCGACTTCAAAAAAAAGGAGGATGTTTTCAATTCGTCTGTCCTTTTTTTTTTTTTTTTTTTTTTTTATTTTTTTTTTTTTTTTTTTTTTTTTATAACTAAATTTTTTTTTT
>FIZV01060985.1:0-14976 GCA_900050545.1 Trionymus perrisii | reverse complement strand
TCATTTGTACAAAATTAAGTACTTTTTTTTGTAAAATTAGTATCTTATTGTATTTTTTTTACTTCAATTTATTTTTAAACCATTTTTATAACTTTATTTAGTTTTTCTTTATAATTTTTCAAAAAACATTTTTTTTTTCAAACTTTTTACAGCTACTAAACAAATTAGAAAGTGATGTTGAAAATTTTCGATAAAATTTATTCTGAAGGGATTTTTCTTACAACTTTGATTGGAAAGCTTTTTATAGGTTAAAATTTTCTTCAAAATAATTTCTTAAATTTTGTGCAGAAACGATTTTTTTTGTACTAGGTCACATTTCACAAAATTTGTCAAAAAGAATGCATGAAAATTTATTTCAACAATAAAATAATTTTTTTATAATTTTGTTTGAAATAAATTTTTTAAAATTTTGTTCAAAACTGATTTTTAAATTTTTTTGTACAATTTTTTTTTTTTTTTTTTAAAATTGGTAAGTTATTGATTTTTTTTTGGCTACAATTTATTTATGAGAATTTTTTTACATAACTTTGTTTACTTTTTTTGATTTATCAAAAAGGATTTTTTTTAATTTTTGTTTGTAAACATTTTTTAAAAATTTTTTGTACCTAATACAAAAAATTATCAAATTGATCTTGAATAAATTTTCAATAAAGTTGATTCTATTTGGAATAGGTATTTAAAAAATTACGAAAAACATGAAAAATTATACGGAAATTGATTTAAAATAATTTTTTTATTATTTTGTTTTGGAAGATTTTTTTTCAAAGTTTGTTCAAAAACAATTTTTTAATTGATCGCAGAAGCGATATTTCAATTTTTTGGTACCAAATCATATTTTACAGAATTTTGCAAAATATACACGAAAATAATTCTAAAATAAATTTTTTATGATTTTGTTTGGAATTTTTTTTTGCATTTTTGCTTGAAATTTTTATTTTTTATTTTTTGATAATTTTTTTTTTAAAGTTGACAAAAAGTTATTTTTAAAGCAAATTCCAAACAAATTTTTCAAAATTTTCCTAAAATAAATTATCGAAGAAATTGATGAAGAAATAAGCTGCTTCAATAATTTTTGAAGAATTAATACGAGAAGATTGATTGAGCTAGCCATTTGAACACAAATCCCTTCAAACTTCTTTTTTGTTCAATTTTTTCTGATTTGGGTCAAAATCGATTTTTTTTTCAAACTAAAAAAAATAATTATTCCATCTACAAGTTTTGGAGTGGGGTTAAAGCAATAAAAATTCATTTCACATTTGGGAGTCCCAAAAAATCCTTCAAGGGGAAGTCACGTTTCATGACATTCAGGACATCTCACGTCAGTCACACGATGGCTTATATTGATTTGAAAATTTTGACACCGTTATTGAAAACTTATGTGACGAAATATTTGAAATTTTCCAGCTAGATGACTGGCGTTTTATTGGTTGATTAAAACTAGTACCTTGTATACTTCCGTTTGTACTCGATAAATACCTCTTACGATTTTTATCTCTCCTTTATACGCTGCTCATATAGGCTTACGTACGTAGACGTATTTCATTGTTGAACAAGCGAAATGAATCAACTCGTATGGAAGATGATCGAATACATTCGTATGTATATTTCAGGGATAGCTTTTGCTCGGCCTGCGAACTACCCATAAACCGAATTCCTGCAATATTACAAATGATACGAAGCGTGAAAATATCACAAATATATTTGTCTTTTCTTTACGATAAGATGACTTTCATTTTTATCAGATTTTTGCGTATTTTCAACAATAACACATCTCGGTCGCCGCCTGCGCCTTCGCCACCACGAACGCGATTACGCGCTATTTATGAAAAGTGAAACGCATATAACTGTTGTCGGAGGATTATAACAATTGTTAACGAGCACCTTAACATTTATCATAAGCGGTATTTACCCGGTAAATTAAAATATATGCAAGCATATGTAGGTTAGATTGGTATATGGTCCGAATGGATAGTCGAATAAGATCGGTCAGATTTTGAACAAAACCATTGTGTACTGTATGGTCTATGGTGCAATAAAAAAAATCACCTCGCGTGGAATACGTTCGCGAAAACAATTCCACTGTTACGCCCAAAACACATACATACTTGATAGTGCAACTTATGTCATCTGTGTGAATTTTTTTCGCGTCCAGGGTAATTGTTCGCGGGCAAAATAAATTAGGTTGGATTTGTTTTTTACCGGATTCGAATAATAGATGTATTAGTTTTGGTTTTGATAATACGTTTGAATGCATTTAAATGGATTAATTTCTTGATGCAAAAAAGTCATACGAGTGTAATGAAGTGAAAACCATGAACGATTGTGATCTAGTTGGATAAATATTTGCGTTTTAAAAAGAGACATGTACGTGGTAATGAAATCAGAAGAATACGATTCCAGGGCAATATTCGGGAGGAGGGGGATAAAATAAATTGAAAAATTGGAAAAACATTTTAATAAGAAAATTTAAACAAAATTGTTAATTAATTCAAACAAATATTTAATTTGTTTTTCAAAAAAACTGAAAAAAAAATTATTTCAACAAAATTTGTGTTTTTACAATATTTTTAAAAATTACCAAAATTTGAAAAATTTGTATTTTAATGACATTTTTCAAAACTGGATTTTAACAAAATTAAAAAAAAAGTATTATTTAACAAAATTTTAAAGTTTTTTTTTTTACTACGAAATTTTCAAATTAGTTTTTAGCAAAATTTTGAAAAATTTGTTCTTCAATGTATAAAAGCTTTCTTTAAATCAAAATTTTAAAATTTTTGTTTTAGGTATCTAAAATTTTTTATTATTTTTTTTACGAAATTTTGATAATTTGTGTTCTAACGAAATTTAGATAATTTTTTGGATCAATTAAAAAAAAAAAATTTTAAGTTTTAAACAGAATTTTAAAAAACTGTGTTATATTACAAAATTAAAAGAATCAGCTCGAAAAAATATAAAAAAATTGAATTTTAATCAAATTTTGAAAAATGCGTTTTAACAAAATTTCAAAAATTTGTGTTCTAACAAAGTTTAAAAAACTGAATTTCAAAAAAATTTCAAAAAATTCAAAAAAATTCTTTGAAAATTTTTGAACAATAATTGAAAAAAATTCAAAAAAATTCGTTGGCAATTTTTGAACTATAATAAATTGAAAAAAATTCAAAAACTTTGTTTTAACAAAAGTAAAAAAAAATAGCTCAAAAAATTGATTAAAAAATCTCAAAAATTTATAGTCCAGCAAAATTTTAAAAAATTGTGTTTCAACAAAATTTTAAAAAATTAAAAAAATTCCTTCTCAATTTTTTTTAATAATATTGAAAAAAATAGAAAACATTTTTTTAACCAACTTTTAATAATTTTGTGTTTTAACAAAGTTATTTTCTTTTGATATTTTTAAAAAAAGAACAAAAACGGGTTTCAACAAAATAATTTTTAAATTGATTTTTGATAGAATTTTGGAAAATAGCGTTTCAACAAAAATTAAAATTTTCAAAAGTAATAGGTACTTTATTAAAAAATTATTTCTTTAACAATTTTTTTTAAAATTGAAAAATAACATTTAAAAATTTGTGTTTTAACAGAATTTAAAAAAATCTTTCTAAACAAAATTTTAAAAAATTCTAAAAAAGTGTAATTTTTTTTGAAAATAATTGTAAAAAAGAAATAGAATAAGAAATATTTCAGGGACTTTCAAAAATTGTGGTTTGTTGGATTTTGTGTGTGTGAGTGTGTGTATGTGGGGGGGGGGGGGTATGGTTAACGAAGGTTTTGTACTCGCATCATCTTAATGAGCTCTTTGTGATTCGTTTCATCTTTCGAAAAGGATTTAAAGCGTACGAAATTTTTTCTTAAAATGAGCCTTAAGAAGACAAAAGAAATATTTGGTTAATGTCGGGAACGTTCTCTTTATCTATGTGAAATCCGATTCGCATATTTAATAATTTTTAATAACACGTTTCTCAGACACCCAGGAAGCGTTGGAAAATTTTGGAAAAAAATTTACATAAAGATATTGTTTTGGAACATTCTTTTTAATTGACCTAATAGCCAGACTAGTTACTATTAGGTATGCTAGTAGCACATTACGCAATGAAAATTTCTTCTTGAATGCTTTGAATCTGGCGAAATTCACATCTGTCTCGAAATTTATAATTATAACCTAAATGATGAATGAAATTTCAATATTTTTCTTCCGCAAAGATGCGCAATGTAGTATTGAACGAGCACATTCGCTTTATCCCGCTGCGTATATTTATCGAGTTATTTTACTTTGCCGTTTGTTTTTATTAGAATGTTTAAAAGGCGTTATTTGTAATGTAAAAGTGGCAATGATTGAGAATGTACTCGTATACGTCGGTTGTATAATTACTCATTTGCGTGAAAAGTCACATAAGTATCGCCAATTACCTGCTGTCGCGTGTATACGAGTATAAACATTACCTTATAGGTACATTTTTCGTTTTCATCTACTCACGATTGTCGACGTGTTGAGAAAAGGTGAGGTGCATGATACCTCCTCAAGATTTAGCTGTAGGTTTGAGTTTTCTTGAATTGTTATTATTTTCTCGTCAACCCATTTCCATGTTCAATTGTTCAACGTGAAATTCCTTTTTTTAGGTGTGGCACCGTGGTCAGCTGCCTTTTCAAAAAGGATCACGAAGTTTAGAGACCATTGAAATATTTCTTCAAATTCGTATTAATTTAATTTTTCAAGCTAAAAATTTATTTTTTGTCAAGGGTTCAAAGAATTGGTATTTTTTTGTAATTACCTATTGCGTTTTCCAAAATTTTTACACATTATTTTTTTCACTTCTTTTCAAACAGAGTTACTCAAGAAAAATTGAGCCATCTGCAGTACTAGTAATTTTAGTAATAACTAAAATTATACTTACATAGCTAGGAACACATCAGTTTCAATATTTTTCATAATCCCTCAAAAAAGTCAGTTTTTTGATTTTTTGACCACGGTGCTCCACTCAAAAAAGTCTGAAAAAATTACCAAAAATAGTACAGTCCAAGAAAGTGGCAAATCTGAGTGGAAAATGTAGGGAAGTCAGAAAGTTTATAAATTAAAATGTCGCTTTTTTGAAGGGGAGAGGGATGTTTCATGAAATAAATTCAAAATTCAATTTTTTGAAGAACTGCAATATTTTTCAAAAATTCGAGTGTTCGAATTTCTTTAAAATTCAGAATATTTTTTTTTTCACATTTTTAAAAGCTATTGAATTGCCTAAATCGCAAAATTTTCAAAATTATCAAATTTCCCAAAATCGTTGAATTTTTTAAAATTTTCTAATTTACAAAAATTATTGATTTTTATAAAATTACGAAATTTTCAAAAATTATCTGTTTCTCAAAAACTGACAATTTTTCAAAAATTATCAAGTTTTCCAAAATGTAGAAGTTTTTAAAATTTTCCAATTCACAAAAATTACCTATTGATTTTTCAAAAATTACGAAAAAAAAGTACAAATCGAAAAACAAAAACTTTTTTCACTTTATATTGCATTTTTATTATTTTTTTTATTTTGATTTTAAGTAAAAATTTTTTCTCAGTTTCTAATTTTGAAATTGTTTAAGAGTTCAACCGATTATCTCAAATATGGGGAAGGGGATAGATGGTGGCGGAAAATTTGCCTAAAAATATTATTTTGGTACCCCCAAGACATCCTTGGAACATTTTCAATATCCGAGTCGAAGTCCGAATCACCTATCTTAAGCGGGGATACCCTATTGATGCTTTTAAGATACGCTTCAATTTATATTAAAAATCTGAAAAAATTATGAGAATTGTTTTAGCCCATAAGTAAAGAAAGGATCAAGGGGATCAGTCGTCCAGTTTCAATTTTTTTTAATCACTTACCCCTCCCCCTCCCCCTCTTCCACTCCCCCTGAAACCCTTCGATCTCTTCATCAAGAACATTGACAGTTTGTCCGGGGAATGTTACGCAGTTTCCGTCAATCAAACGCATACGTACAAATCGTGGATACTTCCCTTGAAAGCTTTAAGTATTCATAAGGAAATACCTGACACAACAGACTTATTCATTCATCCAGTTATCTAATCGCAATAAGTAATTGATTTTAAGCAGCATGTTTTCCAGCGGGTGGTGTAGTACAAATTTCTCGCAGACAAATAGCAAAAAGTAATAAGATAACATTTTTATTTATTTTTCCTCGCATTCGAACTGATTCGAATGAATTCGAGATTGAAAATTGCCTGAATGTGAAAATGGTATTTCTGAAAATCTGTTCAGAATAATCGACTCCAATATGTTGGCATTGTGATTCGAATCTCGAGATGATTATTTTTGCAATATTTACAATCAGGCAGGTACACCCGGGTGCAGTTATATTTAGAATGATTTATTTGCGCAATAGTCTATTTATTTTTAAATATCGACGTTCTTTATTACTCTAGTCGTACAATACGCTTACTTATAAAGTTGTTAATCATTTAACAATGAAAAATTTTCGTCTCTTTTGTGCGTTTGGTTAAGCAAGCGACGAAACCCGATGTTTAATAACCAACAACGATGGTATTGGATTTTCCGTGTTTTTTTCTTCAAGCCGATGATTTATCGGCATAGCTTTGAAGAGAAACTAATATAAAGGTCTTAATGCGTAAAAGTAATTTCAATTGTAATCTATTACATAAGCCAGAGTATTTAATTTTTAGTTTTTACTCGCTCGTTGTACCCATTTTAAAACTAATAAGCTTTATTCGCGTAATTATCACAACAAATACTGTCTTCAAGTACCTTGTAAGGTGCTAGGCATGTGCTGTACCTATTTTGTAATTCGGATATTTAATTTTTATTTCGCATTTCCTCCAAACTATAACCAAGTGGTTTCCATAAGACAAAAAACTCTAATCATATATACTCATCTTAGCTAGGTCCATCTCAAATGGCATCTAATACCTGATGAACTCTTATCCAACAACAATGATTAATTTCCCCAAGACTTAAGCCTAAGATAAATTCCATTACATGAATCTAACGACACAGTACGGAAGCTTCCGGTTTTATCTTCGACGTCGGAAATAATTTACGTAAATGAGATATCCGAATTTTCGTACGTAAAACTCACTGCTCCGTATACGTGGTAGAATTTTTTGATCCGAATATGGTTTTAATTCGACTTCGAGCTAATTTAAAAGCAATTGTAGGTCGACTCGTATTGTCGATGGTTATATTTCAATTTCAAATACCTACCTACCAACAACGGAGCTGTCTGTACTCGCCGCCTTGGAATCAAACGAAACTTGGATTTTGGGAAAGAGGACGTCCGAAAACCCCCAGAACCAAAATTTTAGCTTCCTATTTTCATTTTTAGATTTTTGGCGAATTTCTGAAAATTCACAATCAACTTTTTTCCACCAGAAATGTAAATTTAAAAAAAAGTTTTATTCTTTACTAAAATTATTGAAAATTGGGTTTCTGATTAATATCGACACCTCGAATTCGAATTTCGCAATTTCGAGCCGTTCTGGAGCCTTCAGCGAGATATCAGTTTTCTCCAGTCACGGTTACCAAATAATTTGAAAAAAAAAATGATTAAATGAATCATCTTCATGAAGGAAAAATTTAGATTCGGCAAGTCAATATTAGCCCTGATGAATTTTTTTCTTCGCTATACGGCCAATGACTCGGCAATTTAGAAATTTTTTCAAAATTTGGTACTTTCAAAACTGGTCAAAAGTCAACATCTGTACTCGCCGGTTGGAATTTCCCGGAGAAGTAGATTATTCGGTTGATGTACTATAGAATAGTGGGTAACCAAATTTTTAGCTGCGCAATTTCATTTTCACTTCTTCTGGAGCGGTTTAAAGTTACTGGAGAAAAACGATATCTCGCTGGAGACTCCAGAACGACCGGAAATTGCGAAATTCGGATTCGAGGCGTCGATATTAGTTAGAAAACCAATTTTCAACAATTTTGGTAAAGAATTACACTTTTTCAAAAAATTCACATTTTTGGTGGAAAAAAGTTAGTTTTGAATGATTTTCAAAAATTCGCCAAAAATTGAAAAATGAAATTGGGCAGCTGAAATTTTATTTCTGAAAATTTTCGGACATGTTTATTTGAATATCTAAGTTACATTCGATTCCAAGCCTGCGAGTACAAAAGGTTTCCCATGTAAGTAGGTGCCCATAAATCAACACCTGCTTGTTGAAAAATGAAAATAGGAAACAATGGATTATGAAATACAGTCGAAGGTGAAGTGATCCGGCGTTTGTATCATTAATATACAAATGCTGGCTAAATGATGAATCGAGATGTGAAGTAATTAAACATGGCCCTAGCCCGAGCTTCTTTTTATTATAATTTGTATTTACACATGAGCCTAATGACGCTGGAGTGTGTTTAATTTAACCTTTTATGCGACGTACCTAGTGTCATTTAATAAATAAAGTTTCTTAATTCGTTTTGCGTAAGATGCAATAAAGCTTGATCGTTCTGTGGGAAGACAAGACGCGAGATGAATTAGTATTGTTGAATTATTGATTTAGCAATTTTAAAGGGGATTTATTTCGAAGTAAAGATCACCACGAGTTGATGTAGGTTAGGCACAGGCCCGACTAGAGGGTTGAATCATTAATCAAATACTACCTATGCATATTGTGTAAATTATTGTAAACTTGACAAGTTGATATTAAATTTTGAAAATTTTGATTTCAGGTTAAAATGCATTACGAAAAATATAAACATTCGTTATCGACTGATTTGACCGAAGTGATGAATGTGTTTTGGGCCGAATGCTACGAAGCGTATAAAATCAATTCACACAAGAAAAATAAAATGATTTCAGAAAGTAAAGAACGATTCGAGGTATGTGATATGTCTGAAATTAGTTTCTCTCTATTTCAATTCCCTATGGCTTGTTCAACTTCTGTGTTCAAATTGAAAAAAAAAATAATAATTTGTTCGTTTTTATTTTTTTTTATTTTTCTAAGGATGTAATTTATAAACCGTATTTGGCCCGGAAAGAAGAAGATAATATTAGATTTGCGAACGTCTTGAATCAGTATCGAAATCATCGAATTTTATTGCGGAAGAAATGGAAAGTACAAAAAAATTACCTAATTGGCCCGAGGCGTGCTTGGAAACACAGGTAATCACCCATGACCGATTAAACGATTGATAAAATTTTTTATTCAAATTACAGATATGTACCTAGATAAGATACCTATGCGAATGTCATAGAGGAAGTGATGCTTCATATTATGTTATTTAATACCGTTAAAATCGTAATGATAAAATATTTACGAGTTGAAATCTCGTATAGTTTTGAGCGTGCAATTATGAATGTATGGTTGAAGCTTGCAAGGGGTTTCTAAAAAATATGGGTGTGTGAGAGAATTTGTTCTTTTAAAAGAAAAGGAGAAGTTGATTGTTTTCCTCAAAAATATTCACCGATTTTATTTATGATCACCTTACAAAAAAATTATAATTTCATCTTCTGTAGTAACAAACAAACAACTCTCAATTCAATATTCGATGGATAATTGAGTTATTAAGGCAACACGTCCGTCGGGTCGCGTCGGTAAAATAAAATCGCCTTCAAATCGAATCTTATGTGATAGATTAAACACTTGTTAAATATGTAGTATAACCTCACAGTCGTAGGCAAAATGTGATTATTATTTTTTATTTTTCAAAATATACAATGCAAAAATCATTCACCTTCTAAAATGATGAAGAAATTGATTTGGTGATGCTTATGTTTTTTTTTTTTTTTACTTTTTAACCTACTTTTTATTTTTTTTTAAAGAAAACAGTCGATTTTTATTTTTACAAATTCCATTTATTTGCTCATTTTTTAAAATAAGAAAATGATGCTTTAAATTTTAGCTACACAGCGTTTCAACTTTTATCTTCAAATTTTTTTTTTATAATTTTGGAATCACACGAACTGTCGCATTATTTGAACTAAAAAAATATTTACGTGAAAAAAAAAAACATAATATTTCATTTTCAATAAGTAGCAAAATTTTGAAAGAATTAAAAATTCATGGTGTTGAAATAATTTTTTGAATTACTTGACCATTAATTTGTCTGAAAATGTGTTATGGATTTTTTTTTTGGTATTTTCAATTATTTATATCAATGTTATTTACAATTTCTACAATGAGTTGTTGTGCTAAGGGGCCAGCTCTATGGCAGAGCCTCCAACGGTTCTTTCCTGGATAAAGTACCAATTATTCGATTCGAGAAGTTCTGTAAAAGTCCTGAAGGTTGAATACTTTTTTTATTTTTTTTTATTTGAAATCCTCCCATTTAAGCGAAAATTAAGCAAAATAATTTTTTGAACGCCAAATCGTAACTGATGTTCGAAAATTTTTTGGTAGCAACTTATTCCTTCAATTTTCAAAATTTTATTTAATTTTTCGACTTTTTTAATAAATCTTCAAACTTTTTTTTTCAAGTTTGAAAATTATTTCAAAATTTGATCCAATTTAGAAATTTGGTATTTTATTAAATGTTAATAAATTTTAAAAATAGTTTGATGGCTATTAAAAATTCGATGAAAATTTAGAATTTGGAAAAAATTCTAAATTTGGAAAATATCCTGTTGTCCGCCCTTTGGTGAAGACATTTGGAATGCGGAAAATTTTTCATTTATCAAATCTTAAAAATTAGATAAAAATTCTAAATTTTTAATTTAATGAATCGTCGAAATTTTTAAAATTTAGTAAATCTTCGAAGTTGAGAAATTATTATTTTTTTTAATTAATAAAAATTTCAAGTTTTGAAAAAGAATCAAAAACTGATGAAAATTGTAATTTTGGACGTTTTAAAATTTTTATAAATTTTCGAAGCTTCATATACGCTATAAAAACTAGTTATAATCATTTTTACAATTTTCGAAGTTTAATTAATCTCTGTAAACTTTAAAAATTTATAAAAATTCAAAATTTGATAAAAATTGGATTTTTAAAATTTAATAGAATTTCAAAATTTAGTTGTTTTCGGATTTTCATAATTTTTTGAAGCTGAATACATTTTAAAGTTTGATTAAATTTTTACGAATAAAAAATTTTAAATAAAAAAAAAATAATCCTTCAATTTTGAAAAATTTGTTACTCCAAATGTTTCAATATTCCTGTAAAAGATAGGTATGGTGTAATTCAAAAACACTGTTTTTTTTAAGTTTCAAAAAAAAATTTGAAATTGAATTTTTTTTTTCGACGTATCAATTTTATTGAATTTCCCGATATTTTAAATTCTACTTTAATTAAAACTTTTTTTTTTTTTTATTTTTTTTGAATTTATACTTTTTCCAAATTTTAGAGTTTTTGACTTTTTGACCGATTCTTATTTCTAGTTATTTATTTATTTTTTTTAAATTGAGAGTTGCAACTACGTATTTTCTTTTTACCAAAATACTCAAATGTATATTACGTTACCTTTTGAAAATGAATTTTTAATAAGGCGCGTCAGTGTTGTTTCTAATTTCGTTTCAATCTTCAATTTTTTCAATATCATGTTTTCATTTAATTATAGGTGTGCATCTTGCGTGTTTCGGAATAATCGTTTAAAAATTCATTTCTTCTTAGATGAAGTAATTTCTTTTTGATATGAGACCAATGTCGATCTACGAACGATACCCCAAGCTCCATGTTTTTCTTACACATAGTACACGTGTGTGTGTATGTTACACATATGTATACCTGAACGTGCTGTATCTTTATGGACAGACCTTAACCTATACTGACAATGAGTACTTTTTTTTTTATCGCAGATATTGTCTAGTTTTTGAACTTTTTTTCATTTATTCTATTCCGAAAGGATACATAGTTGTCTTTTGTTTTATTGTTATTACATAATATCGCAAGTTACATGAAAGCAAGTGAATATCGCACGTATCCAAACATGGAACTAACATGTTTGACCTGATTTTGCGATATGCACAATTTCTTTCGCATTTAAAAAAGTTTTCAAGTCAGTCAGGGAATACACCTAGCTCAAAGTTTACTCTTGTCGAGGTCGTGCATTGTTAAAGAATAAGTAATGAACTTATGAAGCGACGAGTTCGTCGATGAGAAATCCCTTCTGGTCGGAGAAGATACGAGAAGATTTGTCTCAGATTAATAGTGTTAATGTGTTACCGTGTCTAGAGTGTACGTATAGGCCTAGGTACGAGTAATTAAGTTCCAAATGAAGACAGCTCGATGATGTGTCCATAGGTAGGAGAATTTTTGACTCTGCTGCGAAGTGTGATCGGACATGTACGACTTGCCTATGTCTACGTCTACGTTCAAAGCTTTTCGAATAATTAGCGTATTAAAGAGGAACGTTGGCTTTGGCGTAAGCATGTCTATACTGGCGTAATTGAAATAGACATCGTTGACGGCTGAGTAGCTCTTTTGTTAGCGGTAATAAATTACATTCGTGATGATTGCCATCGTTCGCTACACACTTGAGGTGAATCGCGAATATTGTAAGATGATTATTATACTCGCTGGTACGAGTACTTCTTCTCATTGTATAAAGGTTCATTTATTTTCATAGCCACGAGCTGTTATTTTTATTCGCGAGCTTATTTAACCGGTTGGAATTTCAAAGAAATCGCTTTTGTACCTTATCCGATGATTTTGTAAAATAATCACGCGTGTGGAAAAATTTTCAGCATTGATACGAGCATAATGGCGCAATTAGCAGCAGGTGTGAGAGAAAAAAAACCAGAGCAAAACTTAAGTACATTAGTATATTTTTTTATTGAATTGTACAAAAAAAAGAGGCACAGAAATCAGTACGGTACAAAAATAATAAAACATAGAATTACAAAACATTTTTAGAGAAAAGTACACAGTTGGCAAATTAGTGAACGTACGAAACAAGCGGAGCGGACGTAGGAGCAGGAGCGTAAGCTAAATACGACGCGGCGTGTTTGGTCGGAGCTACGGCGTATTTGACCGGAGCGTATTTGACGACTGGAGCCGGAGCGTAAGCTTTGGGTGCGGCGTAGGTACCGGCTTCTTTGTGTACGACGGCGTTGAAACCATTATGTGGGTCGGCTGTGTACTCTACGGTTCTCTTGGAGCCATCGGGTTCTATCAAACTGTAGCTTCCTTGGACGACGTCCCCTTGTCGACTCTCGTGCTGGCTTTTCGAGTCTCCGGTTAGGTGATCTTGAATATCGTAAGCGTAACTGTACGATGGATTCGGATCGTATTCGGTTTCGTAAGCGACGGCGGCAGCTTTGGGAGCCGCGTATGCTACCGGAGCTGCGGCGTATTTCACCGGAGGTACGTATGCCGCCGGGGCAGCATAGCCATGACCGTAGGTGTAGGATGGGTATGCGGCCACTCTTGGTGTTAGGTAAGGTGATGCCGGAGCTACGTAGGTGGCCGGTGCGTATATCGCCGAAGCGAATGATACATATAATACGAGTGTACTTATTACCTGCAAAATGAGTAAATATTTAGTCGTACTTCATATTATAGTGCCTATCTTTGTAAATGAAGGCGGTATAGAGGTCTGAAGATAGCAGTTTTCTTAGTAAAATCGATTGGCTAGACTGTATTTAATTTTTTTCACCTGCCAGTAAATAATGGGTACTCCTAATCCGCGAAAATAGTCATTACTACTTTGGGTGCCTATCTTTAAAATTGAAGGAGTTTTAGCAACAAGAAATTCCTTGTCAAAAGTATTGCATTTCTAAATTTTTTGAGGAGCAATGAGAAAACGTGAAAATTAAAAATTCCGTTAAAACGATGCATGAAATTAATGTAACTTTTTTTTGAGGAAAACAAAAATGTTTTGTGAAGAATTTACCTATCTGTGAAAATGAAGGTGCTATAGGGCTTCAAACTTTGGAAATTCCAATTTTTATACCTTTGTAGCCCCTTCATTTTTAAAAATAGTCTAATTTTCAGCATTGTTTTTGTTCTTCTCAAGAAGTTACACCTGCTTCATGAATTGTCTTGAAGGAATTTTGAAATTTTGAAAAACAATGCTCCTTCAAAATTAAGATAGGCAACTTATGTACTTATATAAAGTTTTGTTTTGTTGAACTCTTTTTTATCCAAATTTTTAAAGATTCCCATTATTCCTGGGCCTCCCTGACACAATGTTTATAATGTAAATAACGTTTTTAGAAAGAAATTGAATTAAACTTGACATGTGATGATAAGTGAAGGAAAGTTCGTTTCCGATTGGAGGTTTTATACCTTCGTTAACTAAAAAATTGCTCGTGTCTTTGGCGAACTCGTAAAATGTTCAAATATCGTACTCCATTCGCGTGTGTTGTCTTATTTGAGCGTGAAATAAAATGCACTTCTTAATTATAACGTTAGGCATCCGATGTAATTTTGTTGCAATCAGGCACTTGAAAGGTAGGAAATGATCGAAAACTGGTTCGATTTTATAATTGTAGGAAGCTCTACTTTTTTCCAACGGGTCAAATGATTTGTCGAACGGAAATGAAAAAAATATGGGAAAACTAAATATAAAACGTTATGCAATATTGCCAATTTTGAAAACCATTTTACAACTATTTTAGACGATTGAAAGTTTGAATAAAAAAATTAAAAAACTTTTAAAAAAGGGTCTTGGGAAAATTTTCAAAAATTTTACTTTGTCTCGTGAGAATAAACCATCATACAAAATTTCATTGAAATTTATATCTTAGATAATTCTTAATCCTCATTGGTAAAGAAGAAAGTGGCAGTAATAAAAAAAAAAAATAAAAAATAAAATAAAAATAGTACCAAATTTATTTCTTCTGGAATTTTTAAAAATAATGTAACTTTCAAATGAGCATGATCTTCAAAAATGGAATGTATTGCATAAATCAGGCCATTGTAATGAGTAATTCTGGTTTGTTTGGGTAGTTCTGAAGTGATAATTGGCAATTCCAAAAAGAGAAAATGTCAGTTTTTATAAAAAATTATTATAATTTTTAAGGGATTTTTTCAAAAGAAATTTTTTAATACTATTTAAAAAAAATCAAAAAAAAAACTAAAAAAAA
>FIZV01060982.1:0-15430 GCA_900050545.1 Trionymus perrisii | reverse complement strand
TAAGAGAATTTTTTCTAAAAAAAATTTTTCGTGCCAAAAAATATTTTCTAAATATTTTTTTATTAATTCCATATTTTTTCTCCAAAAGAAAAAAAAATTAAATTAAATTAAATTAAAAGTATATTAAAATAATTTTTTGTAACAAATTTTTGATGTTGGCTTTTCAAAAAAAATCTTTGAAGAAAATAGTTTCTCGTATCACATTTGCATTTTTTGAAAAATAAATATGTATATTCATATTTGCTGATTTCTAAAAGCATAATTTTGCATATTTCGGCAAACAGATGCATTATACATTTTAGGTAGGTAGGTACGTCACGTCTTCTAATTAACAAAAAATATTGCTTCATATAATTTTTCCAAGTATTTCAAATATCTATATAATTGCGAATAAAATGTAACTATCCTATTAATTGTTTTGAAAATGAGGAATCTGAAGAATGAAGAAAATCTACCTACTTACCTACCTACCTATCTACCTATTTTACAAAAATGTAGCACTTCATTCCTGTGCACCGTACCAACCGATAACCAAACATTGAAAGCGAAAGTGCAAAAAAATATGCAATACTCTGATAAAACAGAAAAAAATGGAGATGGTTTGAAACTTTCACTATTGTATAAATTCTGATCATCTGATGGTATTTTGAACGACTAACGAAACACTTTAATTAAAATAGTATTATTTTTTTATTCATTCATAAAGATTGATAAAGGACTGTGTCACCAAAAGTGTATCAACTATCGTGAAATGATAAAAATCCTTAACATTTAAGAAAAAAAATTCAAACGAGGAAATGGAGACTACTGATTTTCCTGTTTAGGTAATTCAACCTGACGGTGAGTACAACACGTTCTCATATATATTTCAAAATAGGTAACCATTCAAATTTACGATATTGGAATTTCCAAACAACCGAAACAATGATAGGTAAATGGTATTGAAACTCATAACAAAAAAATCTCCATACTAGGTCAACCACATGAAAGAATTCAATTAATCAACCGATAATATTTTCACCCTTTAAAAAATCCTACCGAGAAAAAGTGATATTACTCACCATTCGCACACTACTGGTATTTGCTTGCATAATTCCATACATACAATTTTCTTTGCGACCAATAATGAATCACGATTAAGTACAAAAAACCAAATTTTTAATCAATTAGGTAATTACAGCGTCAAACGAGGACCAATCTTACATAATTTGATCCATATTAGGATGATACCTCGCAGTAAATATTAGATAATAAGTGCCGAAATCCTGACATCGGTTACAAGTTATTAAAAGAATTAAAAATGCAATCGCTACATATTCGCTGTTGGATATTATTAATTTTCTATTATTTGGCCAGACAATTATTCACATCATGGGGTCTTCGTAATACCTGCGGATCTATTATGCTTTATATCCCTCGAAACGGCGAAATTAACCTCTACTACAATAGGCTCTTTTTTTTACATGCGTCGTGTGGTCGTTTAATTAATATAAATTGTAATAATCCTCAATGGTGAAGATTAGTCAAGTTGTTGAAGCGACAAAGTGTTCATCTTAAGTTCTTATTTTGCTACATATGTGTTGAGTTTTGTTCGTGGAATACGAGTACTACGAGTCTACGAGTTAATATTGTTTTTTTTTTTTTTTTTTTCAAGTGTGTGTCTAATTTTCAATAGTGGCAAGGTGAGTTATTGAGTATTTTAGATTGGTTTTTTATTTATTTATTTTATTATCGGTAAATTTATTTTCTAAAATTGGGTTATTTTGAGTTTGCATACAATGCACATTAGCATTTTTTTTTTTTTTTTTTAATTGGAATTTTGTTACTGCTCGTATTGTGGTGTTTGAAATACGAATTCATTCGAGCACCTGCAAAATGTTTGGAATTTTTAATTAACATTTTCATTAAATTATAATGTGCACATCATCTGCTGAGATATCCTTGTTTGTAGTAATCAAATTCTAAAGCTCGGGTTTACACCGCTATCTCTTTTATTTATGAAAGATGCAAATCATAAACAATGTTTCCAAATACTCGTACAAATACCAGATACTTACAAATTAGGTACATTTAAAGAAAAAATCAACCATAAAAATTTTTAATTATGATTTCAAATGATAATTTTTTTAATAAATTTGAAAATGGTACTCGTTAAATAACTAACGTAGGTGTAGGTACCTTCTATCTACATCCTAGATACTTCTAGAAAGTAGGTAAATAAAATAAGATTTGAGTAGAGATTACTGAGAGTCTAACGATATAAAAAATTTGATGGGATTTACTATAGAAAATTTGGCTGAAAGAACTCACCGTAGCTATTATTAATCAATCAGCTATTTAATGCATCATTAATAAATTGATATCTTACATAATTGATACCTATTAAAAGAATCTTGTCTTACGCACTCGGTGTACCATTTTACGATACATGACGATATTATTGCATAATCCGATGTCTACGGGGAACATGATGTTGTGATAAGTTTATAGCTTTGTTCGTTTTGACACTTTTGACCACCAAATTCTCAAGAAACTGATTCTCTGAGAAACAGATGTGATTCTGTTCGTTTTGTCTGTTTCTACATTTTTGCTAAAAAATTTTGTTCAAAAAATTGAGACTAGTTTGGAATTTCTTTTTTTTTTGCTCTAAACAAGTAATAAATTTGTTTAACTTTAAATAGCAGAAAAAGAAAAAAAAACGAAAAATTTAATTTTCTTTTCACCTTTTTGAAGAAAACTTTTCGTAGAAGTAAGCCAAAACGAACAAAGCTAATGAGTAATGATTTCAACGGAAGAAAATGCGAATAGCGGTTAAACAAAAATGCCACGATTTCGTGTCTAAACTAAATTTGTTGGTAAAACTAGAAAATTCAAAAAAAAAATAATAATAAATTGATAATTTTGGAACGTTTGAAAATTTTGAAACGTTTAAAAAATTAACAAAATTCAAAGACTAAACAAATTTAGAATAGGTATACTTGCAACACTTTGAAACTTTTGAAAAGAATCAAATACAAATCAAAACATGAAATTAAAAATTGGAAAATTTTTCAAAGTTTCAAAATTTTAAATTCAAAACATTCGAAATTCGAAAACATCATCTTGAAATCAATTTAAATTGAATTCAAAATTATTACAATTAAGGAAAAAACTAAAAATCTGGCAAAATGGTCATTTTGCAAACTTTGAAAATTTACAAAAATCAGATTCGAATTTGAAATTGAAATACATTATAGATTTTTTAAAGTAGGTAATAGAATTATTTTGTTAAATTTACTAAAATTCAAGAAGTTCTTAAAACCAAAAACTTTGAAAGAATACAAAATTGAAATTAATTCTGAATTAATAATTACTCACCAAGATACAAAAAAATATGGCTTGAACGAAATGAAAAAATTTCAAATTTCAATATTTATCAGAATAATATTTCCATAAATTGGTCAGTGGAAAAATAATTTAAATTGAAACACGATGAAAAAAAAAAAACAATAAATACCTAGGTACTTTAACTTGAATTTTTTTATATAAATTCCAGCAAATCTGAGAAATAGCCAAAAATTAAAATTAAATTTACAAACCAGAAAAACTTGAACCGATGTAATCTAATCTGGGGTGAGTACAGAGGTCAACTTACCTAAGACTTTACTGAGCAACTTCAATACGGTGAAACGGTGGCATTCCCATCATCTGAATGTTTAAAGAAGTAGATCCATCAGTTTAACCTATTCGTGTCCAATCGCACGATTATCACCGAAGTTGACCGGATCATGGAGGCGGTTTGTATGGTACATCTCGATCAGCAGTACAAAGATGCACGAATAGACAGAAAGCTTCGTGGCGATCCCAATTCCATGTAGCAGCACCTGTTCAAATGAAATGAAAATAATGGATTGGAAAAATACAAGGAAACACTGCTCAAGAACTAAGTAAGTATACCCTGTATACCTAACAAAAAGTAAAGGATTTTGTCTTCGAGAAAATATGCATTTAAAAATTTCTTTTCAAAGAAATACACTCATATTTTTTTTAAATTGTAGAATTCTGATTTGAATTTTTCTCGATTCAGTTTTTTAAAAATAGGACAATTAAAAAAAAAAAAGAATGGCAATAATTTCGACTAAAATCAAAATACAAAATTGAATTGAATTTTAAAAATTGGCCCAACATCAAAAATTCGTTAAAATTTATGTAATTGTAAACGACCAGATTTTGAATTTTTAACAAATTTAAAATTTACAGGTAGACAAAATTTAAGAAACTTTAAAAGAAAATCAATAAAATACATATTAAAAAAATCTTTGAAATTTTACAATGATATTACAAAAATTCCAATTTTTACAAAATCTCGAATTGTTTATAAATTTTCCTAATCTTAACGACTAGCTTAAATTTTCAAAATCATTATTATTCCCAATTCTTAAAATGGTAAACTTTTAATTACAAAAAATATCAAATTTCGAAATTTAAAAATGGGCAAATTTTGAGATTTTATCAAATTTTGATAATTTTCGAAACCTGAAAATTTTGAATCGTGACCATTTTTGAAAAATTGGAAAACCTTGATAGAACAGAAAATCATGAAAAATTTCAAAAACTATTAATTTCAAAATTTGACAAAAATTTAAAATCTAAACGATTCGAAAAAAGTGAAAATTTTTCGAATCCAGATTGAAAAAAAAAGCCAGTATGAAAATTTTTCAACTTCAAGAAACAAGCAAATTATGTAAAGTCAAACAAAGCAACGCACATTTTGAAGAAATGAAAAATTTTAGAAAATTGACTTATTAAAAAAATAAAATTATAAAATTATTAAATTCGTGAAAAAATGAGCAAATTTATAAAATACTGAAATTTTTTTAAATTATAAAAGCTCAATTGGTACATTTTAATGAACCAGCCACTAGGAGAAAGCTAAATTTAAGAGTAACTGGAAAAGTTTAGAAATTTGTTAATCTTAGAAAATTGGAAAAAAAATTTAAAATCAATTTTTTAAAAAGTGAGCAAAATAATTGATAAATTTGACAAACCACAAAAATAGCGAAAATTGGAAAAACTAATCTTAAAAAAAAAATCGACAAATCTGTGGAATATTGAAAAAAATACCAATAGGCCTAAACATAATTTTTTAAAAATGAGCAAATCAAAAATTGAAGGATTTTGAAATTAAAAAAAAAAAAAAAATAGTCAAGACTGAAGGATTGAAAAAAATTGGAATATTAAACAATCAAAATAACGTAAAAATTGATCAAACTCTTCGTTAAAATTTAAAAATCAATAAATTCCAATGTTTATCAAATTTTGAACGTTCAGTAAATTTCGAAGACGTCAAATTTATAAAATTAGAATGGAACCTCAAAACAGCTACGACGAAAAAAATAACGAGCCAAAATAAGAAAATGTCGGACCGAAAATTCGAATCAATTGTAAGATAAAAAACAATAGAAATGCTTAAAACATCAAAACTTTGCAAAACGGGAATGACAAGAAAAAAAACTGTAATTTTAAATCAAACTTACACATTTGATGTATTTCGAATTCAACTCAAAAGGTTTTAATTTCATCCAAAGTTTGGTAACGTTTCTGGATTACTATGAAATGAAAATTATTCCATTGGTAGCAGGCACGCTGGCATCAAAGGTTCACGTCGACATTGTCGTAATATTCCAATGAACTACCTACAAAAATTTATGTATCGATTTAGATCCAAAATAATTTAAACTTCAGATTCTACGAACGAAAATAGGCGATAGGCTTAACACTTACTTTAATTCTCGAACGGTGGTGGCGATTTGTATTCTTCAACTGGTTCATTAAGTATCTTGGTTCACTTCCAATACGTTGTAAGTCCTAATCGTCGCAGTTTCAGCCTAAACATTACATAAATTTATTTAATTAAAAGGATGGACGATTGGTAGCAAAGCACGAAAGACAACACAATGATTTCAACGGAAGGAAATGCGAAAGGCGGTCAACAAAAATGCGAAGATTTCGCGTCTAAACTTCAACGGAAAAAGTACGACCGGCGGTTAACAAAAATGCGACGATTATGTTACTAAACATGATTGTTTCAAAAAAAGTAGTTCCATTTAAACGCATACTTGGAAAATTAAAAACTTTCAATCATTCAAAGTAAAACGATTTGTCGACTATAAACAAAACAAAATAAACAGAATTCAAAATGGCTGCTTAAAAACCGAAAACTTTTGGGGATGAAATGAATGTACGACTCGAGTGAATGAACGCGGTGATATGATGGTGAGTCAACGACCGATGACGAATATTAAAAAACTTAGCCTGCCTTTTATATTGTACAATACGAGTAATTTCATCTAGTATTAGCAAAGCAGGTACTTACTCATTTCAAAAGCTTCATAATAATTATTAATTTAAACACGGAATATCTAACGAAAATATTTATTTTCACTGAAAGGACGACTTTAGAAATAAATAACACCATTGGTATCCGCTTTACCAACGCAAACGCTATATTCACCGAAATGCGTAAAAATAACAATGAAGCATACGTATTACAACGCACTACTTCGTTGACCACCATTTGCAAACTGAAACAGGAAAATTGAACGAATTCGTAATGGAGAATGAAAATCTGTGACACCCCCGCTCCTTTACTCCTATCGGCGGCGTCCCAAACTAGTTCGGTAATTTCTTGTCGTCGGTCTCTGCTTCTACGAATATCGTTATTCTTTGTTTTTTTATTCCTTATAGGTATTCTTTTTTCTAATCATTTTATTATTTTAGCATGAAGAATTGTTTACGCACCAAAAAATTATAGAATGCCAATACACAAAACTAAGACGATTACGAATTTACGACACTAAATACGACAAAGTAGGCCTAACATACAAGTACAATGAAGAGTACTTTCATGGATATTTTGATCGCATATCAATCAATTAATCAATCCAACACTTGATTACTACATAATATTATTCTGCTTTTATGCACGAATTTGCGGAACGAATTACATATATAAATTATGTGCATACATTATGATTGTAAGGAAGTCGTACTACCACAGCTACATATACATTAAGTAAATCTTTTTCTCTAAACAAATTCAAATTGTGAAATTTTCAGTTTCACACTACAGGTTATAGCCAAAGTTGCCAACGAATTCAATAAATGAGACTCTGTGCGATCGGGAAACGTAAAAAGTATCTATATACACATAAAATGTAGAAATGTAGTCGGTATTTCATCTTATTTCTTACCTTCGAGCCACGTTGTAAGCAAAACGTAAAGAATCATTTAAAAATGCTAAAACAATTCAATTACTGACACCGAAATCACATAAAAACTTATTGAACCTTACATTGTTTAATATAATGAAATGAACAACAGCTAGCGACCATAAACAACGAATTATTCAATTCGAAATTTCGAAACAACCAAGAACCAAATGAAAATGATTCAAAATCAAATGAATAACGATTATTGTTCGATTGAGGCTGAGAAAATTAATTTTGATTCGGATCGCGTTGCCAGTGTTGCCACTTGAGGGATAGTTAAGATGAAATGACTCGAACTCGATGTTTAAAATTCGAACTTCAATTTAGCTGAATTGGTGAACTCAACACGGCCAGGATGTCAGAGTCTTCTGAAAGCTGTAATGCAAAAAGTGTTCTAAATAAACAACTATTGTAGTATTGTGCAGATTGTGCCTGTTACGAAGGATTTCAAGGTGAAAACTTTTCTCAAAAAATTTGACGGCGAATATCTTCTCAAATATCGGTCCGATTTTGAAACTGAAACTGATTGCGAATTTGGAATTTGCAATCATCGGGTTTGACCCTGTCAGTCTATCTCTATACTCTATACCTGTCTAGACTCATAGTTTCCCTATTTTCGACATTTTTTTTTCAAATTTTGCGAAAGTCAAAATTGAATACTTTTTTCTTCGTGATATGGCGGTTGCATGGCCCGACAAAAATCCATCACTTTTCAAGGGTATTTTTCTTGTTTCCAAAAGACCTTCAAGGTCTAGCGCCAAGTTTTGATTCAAAGGTTACTTCTGCAAACGAACAACTTATTCAGTTCAATGACTCAACCCCCCCCCCCCATGTAAATTCACTATTTACACAATTTTTTTTTCAATCAATCATTTCGACATGAATTTAACACCATATTAAAAATACATTCGCGAATCATTAGACATTACAAAAACGAATTAAAACAATTTTACGTTTATGTGGTTGGAAAAAATAATTTACAATTATACAAACGAGGTTATCGATAAAAATAAACATCTTACAAAACGTTGCGCATCATTCGGCGCACAATCGAATAACACAGGTAACTCAAAAAAAAATTAATACAGATACAATTGGAAAAAAAAAAACGGAAAACAACTATCAAATTTATATACACAATTCATTCACGCAGTATTAAACAAAATCACGCTTTCGACGTGACTATGTTACACTTTTCATTTAAATCATATTTAAAATACGAGTAAAAATTACATTTAAAAAAAAATAATATAAAAACATCGGGGCGTAAACAAAGGCGAATGCCGAAGGAGATGAAGCCCATAGCGTTTCGATTCCGAAACAATACATGAGACGTTATTATATCTGAAAAGACTAAAATTTCGCTAATTCGTAATCCTTATTCCGCGTATTTTTTCGACTAGAAAATATAAATTACTAGATTAAACATGAAAAACGAGGAAAAAACGTAAGAATGCCTCGATACTTTTGTAAAAGTCAAAAGGTATTGAAAAATTAATTCAGGCTAAATTTTGATCTACTTTCGATACATCTCGCATGGGTTGATCACACGAAGGACTATCTGGAGCGGTGAAGGAGAAACTACTGGGAGAGTCAACACTGGATATAGATTCCGGCGTACCAACTGAGCTGACCGATGAACTAGGGAGTGAGCTGGTGCTGGTTTCTAATCTAAACGCGCAAAAGTAAGATTAATTAGATGCATCGCAGATGACCTTAGCGAGTAAATAACTAAAATATAGTTAATATTTCAAAATATACCTCGATTGAACCACCAACAATCCTCCGGTTTTTTTGGCCGGTGGTTCGTTGTCGGTTAAATCGAATTTACGTTTAATCGATCCCAGTGAACTGGGTCGTAAAGCAATAGGACTCAAACTGCGCCTGAAATCGTAAAACGTGGAGCTTTAATATTTAATCAAATTAAAAAGTTCGAATTTGGCCTCAAATGAGGCTGGACTGGTTTCAAATAGTTAGATTGTAGCACCTTGTGGCGAAAGTTTTTCTAGTTGGACTAGGAGATAAATTCAGTTTAAATAAACCGGGCGAATAGCACTGTCGTGAAAAGCCACCTGATCTGGTGGGTGACGGTGAACATGGCGTGAACGAAAATGACGACACGTGTAAATTTAAAGGATCCCAGACACCACTTGCATCTTTACTTTTTGCTCTTCTGCGATCTTCGTCAGCCTGCGGGCAAAATTAATAGCATATTATAATGTCGAACGAGTATTGTAATTCGATTAACACTACGAGATATTCTCCAAGTGATTTTAGTGGAAACTGGTGACGACTGGAAGGTTAGATTTTCCTAAAACTTCATCCAATACTTTAGCTTGAGTAGGAAATCACAACATAAGCGTTCAAAGAGCATTTGACCGTCGTTGTGCAACTTATTCACCTTATTCGAAGAATCCACCATGATAGAAAGATCTTCCCACGACTGTGATATTCGCATCGCTGAATGTAATTTATTTTCATGGGCTACTTCACGATCCAAAACATCGGTACACTCTTCTTGTCTTATTTGTTCAACTCGAGCTAGTATTTTAGGTGAAGCCTGCGTAGCATACGAAAAAGAACACCACGTTCGATTAATTTCAATTTTAAATACTAGCGAAGGACAAATTTTGATAAGAGTAATTTAAACGGAATCTTTCTACAGGTGAAGTCGAACTCTAGGTCTCGACAGTAAATCATGATGACAACCTAGCACATTACGAGCACACTCGTAAATAATACACTGCACGCGAAATACGTTCCAACGGTTCGAGGTGATAGAAAAATCAATAATCGTAAATCCATCAAGACGAAGCGCATTTAAAACACTCCACAGTATAACACAAGCCATCCCGATGAGTGCACAACTTACATACGTATGAAGTTCGCTTCACCATTACTTCGTTTTTTAAGATGATTTAGATAAATTGGGCATATATTATTTACCAAACCACTCCTTGGACTGAAACTAGCACTGAATCTTCTAGTTCGCGATTCCATACCAGAGAATGGGCTACTGCTACCGGATGCGGTTCTGTAAAACAATACAATGTAAGTTATCACCGATATTATTCATTTTGAAAAGTATTAATATTTAATTATTCTAATTCGTATTACCTTCCGGAGTACTGGACCGTGCCGGGCGGTATTAAGTTGTTTAACTGTGGTATCATCGGTGCGCTGTTCGATCTTATTAAAATGCCTGGGTTGTCAATTTCCATTGTAGAAGAACAACTATTCGCTGCCTGGTCACCCATAATGTCACAAGTTGAATCTAAAACATCGATCGATCGGCTATTAATTAATACGCCAAGTATTTATGTTACCAACACTAAATTAATAAAAACCTTTGTCATATTTTTTATTAGATAGCTGTACATAAAAAATAATAATAAATCAGATGTAGTTAAAACGAGCCCTGGCGGAGGTAAGTTCAACTAAAGAGGTAACAGGGGTACGTAAATTGCTCCACAAATTTGGGCACGAAAAACGATTTAAAATGCTTTTGAAATGTTTTTCATTGGTGGAATTCAATTTTATGATGATAAATGATCTAACACTATCGTTTAAACCTAAATTAATTCGTTATAATTGAGAAAAATATCACGAGTAGTGCGCAACAAGTAAGAAATTAGAAGAAATTTACCAGCAGTGTTGCCAAAACCGTAAACATGTAAATATCATTGATCATATTTTCATGTTCTTCTTTCAAAATGCAATTTTTCCTAATTTTTCATAAAACTAATCGCAAGAATTCAACTGTTTGAATTTCGAATCGAGAAATTAAACAACATCTAAAATGTAAATTCTCAAACTAGCTTGAGCTTTCACAGGTTTGATGAAATTGACGTCCTTCCTAATTCTAACCCGTATATCATCTAGACTTATCTGGACATCTGATTATCCTAATGCGATAAACCGAACATACAATTTCTCGATTACGACGACACCAGCTACGTTACGATACCGGATACTGCTAAGAATTACGCATCGATGCAGAAACACCGACAGTGCGAAGCATGATAGACTTGGGACTAGGATAATACAACACTGAACGACCGAATGATAGTGAAAATCAGCAAAAACACGCGCAGCTGATACAAATAAAAACGTACAAAAGACTACATTTCTTACGTCATTTACGTATAAATAACCTTTACCAGACAGACAGACACATAGTATAAACGTATCAAAGTTTACATATGCTTTAGTGAATCCATACGTACCTTACGTACGCAGCTAAATATGTAAATTCGGTAACGATAAATACGCCAGAACAGCTGCGTATGTATTTAGATCTACGATTAGACAATTATTCTGTATTCGATAAGCGATACTTACTGAACTGATGTGACCGCTTCATTACTGGTATATCAACTGGTCGCCAATATGGGTACTTTCGTTAATACGCACCGAGCCGTATCGAAGACTCGGTCCATTAGGTTTATGGCCGATTTTAAACGTATTTCGAGAATAATTATCGACAATTCACGTACCGATATTAAACGAGAACACGATCACATCGCTAATCATAAGTGAGGTGAGAAAGTGAGAGTTCGAGCTTCGAGTTGTAAAAATTTTTCTAGTTTGCCATACACTGAAGTTTTATCACCGAGTTGGTCTCCGCCGCAGAGAAAAAATTTGCCATTTTTAAAGCTTCAAATTCGACGTTGATTCGTTTTAGGATGCTAAAAAAAGCGGTTAATTACTTATAAAGCGATTATTATTGTATTAATTAACGTACCTTTTGAATAGATGAAATTACAACGCCTTTGTGCACAAAATGATAATAAATGAAATCAACTTGAATTTTCAATCACGAGCGTGCATCGTTTTTTTGCTCCATTTATCGGCAACACTGATCGGATATTTCGTCATTCCGTATATACGAGGTAATATACGGTAAATAAACCATACTGATAAAATTGCCAGCCAAGTGTTTCGTTCCGAATTTTCCTCGGATCCCGTTTGAAAAATTTTACCCACACACGTATCCAAATCTAATCAAAACAACAAAATTATCGATAAAAACAAGTTGAATAATTTAAAGTTATTTTCAATTTTGCTTAAACTTTGTATAGAATCGAGCAACTTCAATGTGATCGAACAATTCGCGTATGTAGACTATGTACTGAGCTTATTGTTTATCAATTAACCCCTTCAACTGTCACAAGGATGACAATGGGCGAAGAATCACCAGTTTCCTCACTTGTTCTTCCAGTATTAATTCGTCCCGTATTATCTCAGGTTAATATTTACACTAGTTCTAGGATCACTACAATACACCCTGCATGTATCACTACTTACACACTCATTTACTTTGTAGCTCGAGAAACGAGATGTTACAGCATCGCAGACGTTACGAGCAGCTCTTTCGAAGGCTGAATCAGTACATCCAGGATTCGCATATGATCTGGTTGTAGGAGTAATGCGCAGAGGCGACCTCAGTGTTAATATGAATGAAAGTATTTTACGATTGCAAGGAGCCGCCTCCGAATCAGATGGTAACTACACCCGTACAATGTACATAAGAAAACTTCCTCTCACCCTCCGCACCCATTTACTGATCATCTCATCAATTCACAGCTATCGAATACAGACTGACACGATCAGAAGAAGCATTTCAAGAACTGAATAAAAAATCCGTCTCGTTAAAAAAAATACTCAGTCGTATTCCCGACGAAATAACCGACAGAAAGACTTTCTTGGAGACGATAAAGTATGTGTCTCGTACTATCGATAAGTCGATTGCGAATTCATCAATAACCATGTTCATTTCGCAGAGAAATCGCTAGCGCGATTAAAAAATTACTCGATGCTGTGAACGAAGTATCCGGATTCATTCCTGGTCCCACTAATAAACAAGCACTCGAGCAACGTAAAAGAGAATTTGTTAAGTTTTCCAAACGATTTAGCAACACGTTGAAGGATTATTTCAAAGAAGGACAGTACGTATTTCACTGCTGATTCATCTTTTTCTTTTAGTATTCGATGCGTCATCGTTGGCTATTTTTTTTTTATTTATACAGAGCGAACGCAGTATTCGTCAGCGCTTTGTACCTAATCCACCAAACGAACATGATAATGGCAACGGTAAAGAATAAATGCGAATGATGATGGAAAGAACATATTCATACGAACAATATTACTATGCACTAGACATTCCAATTTTTACAAACATAATTTTTTTCTTATTCCTTATCTTTTGTATAAATTTTAGTCTCGAGGACAGATTATTATAAAAAAGAAAAACAAAAAAAAAACAGGGGCCATATTAATACGAGTTTGTTATTAAATTTTAAGAGTTGATGTTAAGAATTTTTTGAATTTTTTATCTTGTTGAAACTTGTTACATTTTATCTTTCGCGTGTAACCGTCGTCACCGTAGTCTATTTGGTTTTATTACTATCATTATTGTGTGTACGCAACAAAACAGCAGCAGTGCATCTGGTATTAGGGATACAAAGTCGATGAAAGCATTACTCTTTTTTTTAATCGAGCTGTGATTTATGGCCTGATAAGGCCCGATTTTACTTTATCACCCACGTATTTCATTTTCATATGTTACCTTTGCTTGGAAATTTATGATTTTGGGAAATCTTCGTGCATGAACGTGTTAGAGAAAAATATAATTGATCTCCAGACCAAAGAATTTACCTATGTAATATTCCACTAGCGCACTGCTCTGTTATCTTTTTCTCTGTAATATTTTTGTCTTACTAGATTTTAAGTGAAACGAATCGAACTTATTTCACTTAAAAATAATATTTTGTATCTTTATTTTAATTCTCTGTTGATGTATAACAATTTTAAATACATACATAATTTTGCGAACCCTGCGGACTTGATTGGGGATGAGATTTCCAGAATGGGCCAGAGGGGAAGGTAACTTCAGCACCAGGTAACAGAATATTCGTATATTAACCGTGTAAATAATACAGGTACATGAATAAATTAAAGCGAATATTTGGTAAATAAAACAACAGGTTGTCTCCTCGGTTCCTCTCCTTTTGCGATACTCAGAACTCAGATCGACTTCAGGTAAATTATATAGGAATGTTTTTTTTTTGTTTTTTTTTTTCATTTGAATGATCGTTCGCAGCAAGGACCCAAATGATGATGAGTATTTATATATTAAACCTAGTTTCCGAACCGTCTGCCAGCATCAGCGATACTTGTCGAGTATTGATCCATACTAATTTAGCTAATTTCAACGGATTACTGCGCGACAGTTCGGCTATCGGAGATGTGCTATATGATTTGATACATTTAGTTTGACTGTTACCTAATCCGAACATACCTGTTGATGTCTGTAACATAAAATTCAATTTGGTAAATCACAATTCAAAATTACACATTTGAGGGGAGTATTGAAATAAGGGCACTAACCTGCCAAAAACATAATCTATTTTCACCGCAACTGTACGATACTAATGTTTTACCGTCTGACGAGAAAGCTAACGCGTTCACCGAAGCATTATGAGCAGCGATCATCTAAATTATGGTGAGGAAAAAAAATCAATTAAAACTTATAAGATCACTTCGAACAACAGCCTGATTAGCACCCAAGTCGGAGGATAAAAGTCAGGAATATTCGTTTTTTTGTGTTTTATTATGACTAACAAATTCCACAAAACAACGTAATATTAAAACATTTTTTATTAAAAAAAATCTAAATGAGTATTTTTTCAGGGCACTTATAAAAAAGTTCAAAAATATTTGCCAAGTACAAAATTGGGGAAAAAATCAAAATTAAATAACTTGAGAATATCGAAGAAAAAAAAAATTGCTGGGAAATTAAAAAAAATTTCAAATAGAAAAACAAATAAAATTTTTTAAAAATTCATAAAAACATTTTCTATTTAAAAATTCTATTTAAAAAAAAAATGAAAATATTTTTATATTATAGGTCCAAAAAAAATTATAATGTAAATGCATATTTCTTGGTGAAAAATTCTAAAAAACTTAAAATTTCTATTTTATAGAGATTCTGGAAAAAATTTCTAAGAAAATTCCATACTATTTTTACAAAATCAAAAAACATGATATTTTACAATGGCCCATTTGATTTGGAAATCAGGGAAGTTCGACTTCCCTCCAAATTATCAAAGAAATGAGATTTTTATGAAGTGATACTAAAAAAAAAAAAAAAATTGAAACCTTATAATTAAAGTGGTTCT
>FIZV01060975.1:0-11356 GCA_900050545.1 Trionymus perrisii | reverse complement strand
TTCGACACCAAAAGGTATTAAATATAATCATATATTTATAACCCATATTTAGAAAATTTGAAATACTCATAAATTTTTGAAAAAAAAGTCATCCATTCCAAAAAAATTAGGTACTAGGTATTTTAAATGAATTGATTTATTTGGAAAGTGAACAAATGAACACTTTTAAGTAGGCTCCTCAATTTTTTTTTTTTTCTAGAAATTAACTTTCCTATCCAAAAGGAAAAAAACGAAAATTTCAAATTGAATCTCATCAAAAATATTTTTGGTACCTAACCTACCTAGTACCTGGACCTACCTACTAATTTAAAAAAAAAAAAATCATTTTATACTAATTTAAAAAAAAAATCATTTTATGAAAAAAATTAATTAATGATTTTTTTTAATGAGTACAAATTTTGCTCTTTTTTAAAACATAATTTTTTTTTAACACAAAAGGTATAGGTATCTACTGAATGAATTTATTCCTTCAGTTTTTTAAAATGAATAATTTTTCTAAAAGCTATTGTAATCAAGCTAATAAAAAAAATACCAAACTTGAAATCAACTTTTTTAGAAACGTTCTTATTTGTTGATTTTTTAAAGTAACTGTCTTGCAATTTTTTGACCTTATAAACTTTGCAAAAAAAAATATTCACCGAAATAAATGTTAAGTAGGTATTTTATATAAAAAAAAACGATAAATTTTTTCAAAAATTAAATTTTCCTAATTTTTCAATTGAAAAAAAAATCACTTTCTGAAGAAAATTTATTCTGTAAAAAGTTATATAATTTTTCCAAAAAATATTTTGCAAGGAAGCTTTTAAAAAATAAATCCAACTTAATTTTATTGATATTTCTAAATTATGTTAATTAGTCGAGTTCTCCAACAAAAAAAAAATTAATATTATTAGGTAGGTACTTATGTTTGAAATAAATTTCCCAAAAAATTCAATTTGAATAAGTTTTCCAGTTTTTTAAATTACTTGTTGTGTAAAAAAAAAATTCAAATTACCTACTCCAATTTTTCAAAAGCAGATGATTATTTTAAAATAACGTTTCTAGATCAAAAATAAATTGATGAAAATTAATACCTACTCGTATACATTACTTCTCCATTTTTTTTTTTTTGAAAAATAATTTTTACACAAATTGATTTTTTTTTAAATAATTTTTTCAAAGAAATTATTTCAGAATTTTTTCTGCGTAATTTTTGTTTTGTAAGAATTATTACAAAAACTTTTTGACCAATGAAAAAAATTAAGAAATGAATTTTATTTTTTATAGGTAGTTTTAAAATTTTTGTTGTTGATTTTATTTTATCATTCCCATCTTATTTGAAGAATTTTCTCAATTAAGAAGAAAAAAATTTAATTTTTTTAAAACGATGAAAATACTTTCCTAAAGTATTCTTAGGTACTGCTTGGAAAATTCGTTAATTTTTTCAGAAATTTCGTTTTCGAGATTTTTGAAGATGTAAAATTGCAAAATATTTCCTTGGCATTTCAAAATGAACATTTTTATGTTATGAAAAATATTTCAATTTTTTAATTACAGCTAAATTTGTTCTGAGATTTTTTTTGCAAAAAATAATTGATTAAATAATTTTTAAAATTTTCCCTAGTAATTTTTGTTGTACGAAAATTCGTTCAAAAAATGTTTGGCAAATTAAAAATACAATGAAGGAAATAATTTTTTGTTTTTTATTGATTCGAATTAAGTTTTAAAAAAATATTCCTCGAAAGAATATTGCCATATTTGAAAAAATAAAGTATTTTCTCAATTGAAAAAAAAATCAATCGAATTTTTCCTAATTCCCAAAATATTCTTTATTCTTTGAAAAAATCATAAATTTTTTCAGAAGTTCAACTTTTGTTATTTTCAAATTTTTAAAATAAATTATTTTATGAAAAATAGGTATTCCATTTTCCCTAAATTTTTAAAAACGGATTAATGTAATTAAACACACTAAAAGAATAAAATTATACATTTTTTCAATTGATCTTTTTTTTACATATACCTAATCGAGTTTCGTGTTTTTCCAAAATGGTTTTTATTTTTCGAAGAAATAGGTAGTCAATTTAGACAAAAAAATTTAACAAATTATATTCTGTAAAAAATCAATTAATTATTTCAAGAAAACACTTTTTTTAACAAATTAAAAAAAAATGAATCGAGAAATTAATGTTCCTGTTTGAATTTTCATTTTTAAAAATAATTTCTGTTTATTTGAAATTACCACGTAAGATTTTTAAAATTGCAAATGATATTTGCATCTTTTGAAAAAATGAATAATTTTCTAAATTTTTCAACATCTAAATTTTTTAATTGAAAAAACAACGAACCAATGTTTAGGGGAAAAAAGTCTTGAAATAATCGTTATTATTTAAAAAAAAAATCAATATCATGAATAATTGAGTTTTCTTGATTTTTAACTTTTTTTTTGTTAATATCCTCCTGAAATATTTCTCCAATTTTTCTATATTTTCATCACTGCTTTGAGTAATTTTTTAAATGTTATTTTCACACCTAATTTTAGATCAGAGTCTTCCTCTATTATTCGTGTGCGAAAAACCCTCCTGATGAAGAAGATAACTCCCTCGAGGAATCACTGCTTGCACGAAAGTATAGAATCTACACCATTGGGGAAGAGGGTGGTATGGTAAAAATATGTAAGTTTTTGGAGCAAGCCTTCGTCGTTTAGAAAAGCTACATTTACGTACACCTTTATAGGCTTTAAAACTTCGTGGAAAAGTAGTTCATTTGATACTTTGTACCTATGTGTGTCGTGTGTATTCAAGTACACAGTAGTTTTTTCTGCTGAGCGTTTTCTTGGTAGAACATTGGTGGCGTTTATGAGGAGGAGGACGACGACGACCGCGCGAGACGAGAGCGAGAACGCGCGATGTAGCTGTCGCTGGCGGAGAAGTACTCGTACATACAGAGCGAGCTGGTTTTCTTCTTTTTTCCTTCTCTCGCTTTCTATTATTATTTTTTATCATTATTATAATTATCATTTTGAAAGGCTTATGTTTATGATGCGAGATATGCTTATCCGTTACACACTATATCGACCGGATAAAAATGGTTAAGTGGGCACCGACGACGACGAGGACCGAGGACGAGGACGACGATGAGAATGGGTTACGAGCGCTTGCGCCGCGTCGTCGGCGAGTATAGGTAGAAAGTTTTTTGCATTATTCGTCAAAGCTTTTAAAAGCTTTTCGAGTATTTCGCGGCGGCCGCTGAAAACCTAACTTGTTCTATCGCGTACGTTACCTTAGTCTCTCTGCCTGTCTCTCTCGCTCTGCGGTTCGTTTGGCGGGGTTTTTCACCGTTCATTTCTTTGTTTTCGGTCACACCGCCGAGACGAAATCGTCGTCGTGCGATTTGTTCTCCAATTTTTTTCCTCCTTTGGGTCCTATTTTGGCCGCTGATTCGCGAGTGGTGATTTGAAAATCGACGAGAGCTTGTGAAGTTCGTATAATTCGCGAGTCGAGGTAAAAACCGCGACGTGTGGGTGTTTTGTTGTTGTTTTTGTTTGATGATTTTTTTCCACCCTCGTAAGGGTGCTGCAAATTGATCAGATGAGAAGGTTTGATGTGTTTTTTTGCTCGGTGTTGTGTCGTGTTTTCGTCCGGTCGCGAAGGGTGCCGAGTTGCGATGGTGCAGATTTCGCGTTTTGTGGAGTGAATACGCGTGCGATGGCAGAATTTTAATCGGTTTGCGAACATTTGCTGTGAGATGAGTTGAGATCGAGAAAATGAGGAATTCGATGATTGAATTTCAACGTAAAGAGGGAGAAATGAATTGGATTGGTGTTTCTTGAAAAAAAAAATTTTACATTCGAAAACAATGCAGAATTAGTGAAATTTGAAAAACTGGACAATTTCTGTTTTTATTTGACCCCCTCCCCCTCCACATCAAAAAAAAAATGAAGAGAAAAAATAATGGAGGAAATTGTTGGATCTGTGTAGCTGAAAAATTAATTCGAATAGTGTTCGTTTCTCAGTCATATTGAATTTTTAATTGAAGTTCTCAGTTCTACCAATTTAATTTTTTTTTTCATTTTTATGATTTACTATCTACCTTGCCTTCACTTGAATTTTTTTCGAAGGTTTTCACTTTTTCTAGTGAAGGTTTTGCTAATTTCTTTATTTTTGATGTTTTAAAAAAATGTTACTTTTAAAAATATTTTTCTTATTTCAATTCAGACTTCAATTATTATTTCTCCTCCCAGGCTGCACATTCGTACAATACATTTTTTCATAGAATTTCAGAAAAGAAACAGTTCCAAATGAAAATATAGCAGGTTATATAATTTGCATTATTTAGGATTTTGATTGAAGAATTGGACAGACAGGTGAAAGGGGAGGGGGACCATTGAACACATTGACAAAGTTGGGAAGCCCTATGAAATCAAAATGCATCCTCGAAAAATTAAAATTTATTTTGTTCATTTATTGGCAATTGGCATCGTATTACTCGAGCTTTAAAAATAGTGCCATATAAATTGCCTATGTGCCCCATCAAAGGCATTTTATTCTCCAAGTTCTCGAATCTGCTCACTTGTTCCAATGCAGGGGCGTAGCGACCAGGGGGTCAGGAGGGTACTACACTCTGGTGTTTTGGAGTTTTCAAAAGTTGGCAGAAGTTGGCAATTTTGAGTAACAGAAATTCGAATCAATTTTCAAAATTAAGATGATTTTAAAGTTGGACCAAATTTTCAAAATTCATAATTTTTAAATTTGTAAAATTTGATAAAAATTCAGTAGGTACCTAGTGAAGAAAACTTTAAATATGATTGAAGTTGGACTCTTGGAAATTCTTTTCAAAATTATGCAAATGAATTTTTAAAATTTGAGTAATATATTTTTACAATTTTTGAAATTTAGTATTTATCTTGAAAATTTTGTAAAAATTCAAAACTTGGTAAATTTTAAAGTTTTAATAAATCAGCGAACAACTTTTAAAATTTCATAACAGAATCATTTTTTAAAGCCGATGGATTTTTGAAATTTGAGGAATTTTCAACACCCTTTTGAGGAAAATTTTAAAATTTGGTGGTATTTATAAACGATTAACTTTTACAAATTTTGTATAACTTTAAATTTATATGAAAATTCGAAATTTGCCACCTTTCAAATTTTGGTAAGAATTCAAAATTTGATGAAGATTAGTTTTGTTCGTTTTTAAATTTTAATAAATTTTCGAGGTTTAATAAATTCTTTCCATTTTCAGAATCTAGTATTTGTTTGATAAGATCTATAATTTGTTCATTTTTAAATTTTAACAAATTTTGTACTTGATTTTATAATTCTACTAAATTTTGAACATTTTTTAAAAAGTCAATTCGAAATTTGTAAAATGCCCTAAATTTGAACAATACCTACTTGAAGTTTGGTTATTTTTAAATTTATTAAATCTTCAACATGGTATTATATTTTAAAGTAGGTACCTATTATTCAATGTTTAAAATTCATAAAATTTTCAAAATCAGATAAAAATTTAAATTTGATAATTTCTAAATTTCAATCAGTTTTAAAAATCGCATCCATCTTAAATACAGACATTTACCAAATTCAGTGATTTTTTCAAGTTCAAAAAGATTTACAACATTTTAAAAATTACAAAAAAAATAATCAAACTTTAAAAATTTGTTAAAAATTAACATTTTTTCAAAATTTATAGATTTAATAAATTTCGAGGTTACCAAATTAAAAATACCTACCTTATTAATTTATGAAATGTTGGAAATTTTTCAAATTTTTAATTTTGACAAATTTTGGTAATCTATCAAACTTAAAATTGACCTTTTCGACATTTTTGAAAATTCAACGGGATTTGACTATTGATTTTGGTTTATTAAAATTTTAAAATGAAGAAATTTCTAGATTTCATCAAACTTCGATAACTTGAAATTGCAAAAATTTATCAAACCTTGAGAATTTATCAAATTTTGAAGACTTCCTGATTTTTCAATTTTTTACCGAGTTTTTTAAAGAAGATTTCTTAAAATTGAAGAATTTGAGAATTTTTAAATATTAATCTAACTTGAAAAATTTGTTTATCAATATTTGAAGCTTGCCCAACTTTAAATTTCAGCTAATTTTCAATTATTTACAAAATATAAAAATTGTGAAATTTTATCAAACTTTAATATGAATTCAATTTTTAGAACAATCAAATTTCAAACTTTTCATCAAATGTTGAAAAGTTTCCAAATTTTGAACTTTCATCAGATTTTAAAAATTCATCAGACTTCACATTTTGAAAATTTTTGAAAATGTACGTAATTAAATTTTTAGAGCTTTGTTGGAAAATTTATGATTTTGCAGTTGGCATATTTATGATTTTGTGTGTAGTTAGCATTTTCAAAATCTACCCCCCCCCTCGTAAAATTGGTTTACTACGCCCCTGAGCTGGAGTTGAGGTGCTTCAAGAAAAATTAATTTCTGTTTTTTTTTAATAATACTTTCATAATTTCTGCTTTTTTAATAATATTCTGTAAGTAAGTAGGTAAGGTACCTACATTTCTAAATATGTAGATAAAAAATTTCAATACAAATCTGAAAACTTTCACACTCGCGAATTTCACCAAATCACCCTCCAATGAAACACTCACCACCAACCCAAACTGTAATAAATCTGAATTTAAAATTATCCACAAACGGGTACATTTCGGAAACATCGCGAAGGAGTTGAAAAATCACGATAAAATACTCACATCGAGTAAATTCGCTGCAATTTGTTTAAAACGTCAGCGCCACGGGGTGATACCAAAATCAAAATCCTCGTGGCTAGCTGGCAAAAAAACACCTCTTTCTTTTTCATTTTGGCCAGCACATCTAAATGTTGAAAAATTGGCAATTCATTTATGTACGTGTACATTCAGGTTTTGTATAGCCATTAAATCGGGATAAATTTTTATTACGACAACGTTTTCGTACCAGCTACTATCTTATCCCCGATGCCCGAATTATAAATCATGACATTTTACGTAACCGCAGCGGATTAAAAGGTCCAATTCCATTTTACACTTTACACCCGAAACTGAAGCTATTACATTTCACCCTGATAATAATCGAGGGATGGTTGTGGCACTACCCTTCTATTTAGCGCATCCCCTATTTAAGCGGTGAATTCAAACTCCCGCATGTTTACAACCAACGTAATACACAATAAGGCTGCGATGCGACGTAGGTGCTTTTTGGGTCTCCCGAAATTTCATCAGGGCGAAAATTTCGTCAAATTTTCACCGTTGTGTTTCTTGCTCGAAGGTAGAAATCAATGAGAGGCAATTGCGCCAGGAGGCAGTCAGAGGAAAATAAATAGGCCAGGGTTAACATTTTTAGTGACGAACCAGTTGGACACACTGCAGAGTACTTTCACAAATTAATTTACAATTTATAGTCAAAATCAAAAAAAATATCTGAAAAAAAATTACCAACATTTTTTTCAAGTGCTTTTCACTTGTGTATATTTCCAAGGCGATTATCTCCTTTAAAAGATGAAATCTTTCGGATAGTTTCGTTATCATTCGGATTATCTGGTTAAATGCCATATTTTTGCATCTGCAGTGTGTGGAACAGTAAATCATTTTTTCGAGTTTTATTTTTTTCATTTTTTATGAATTCATAAAATTTTAGAAAATTTATTAATTATTTCATTTAAAAAAAAAATAAGTGATCCCTTTGAAAAAATAATTTTATTGAAAATTCGTTTGGGAAATTTCAGAAAAAATGGAAATTTGTTTGTTAAGAGTTTGAATATTTCTTTGAGGAAATTTTGAAATATTTCCTTCAAAAAAATTGTGGATTTTGTGTGAACATTTTTAAAGAATTTTTTTAAATTTTCCAAGAAATTATTGAAATATTATGTTTCCTTTATTTTTCCAACGACTATTTTGATTCCTTTCAAAAAATCATTTGTTTCAATAATTTTTTCACTTTTTTTTTTAAATTTTTGATTAAATTTTTGATTTTTTTTTTAATTTTTCAAGTTTGATAGATAAAAAACAAATTTGGAAAAAAACTGATTAAAAATTTAGTGGAAAAAAATGAAACAAAAATTGGGAATTTAGAAAATTTTGATGTAAAAAATAACAAAAAAAAAATATTGAATGAATAATCGTAAAAACAAATCAAAACTGCAAACTTAGGTAAATTATCCAATTTTGAAAGATATGAGAAAAATTGAAAACGTTTGAAAAAATTCGATGTTAAAATATTGAAAAAATTTTGAAATTTTTTTTTGAGAATTATGAAACAAAATTTAAAAGTTGAAAAAAAATGTAAAAAATGCAAAAAAAATTCCCCCGAATTTTTTTTTTTTTGAATAATGGGATAAAACTAATTTTTTGAAAAGAATTGATGCAAAAATTGAAAAAAAAATCTCTAAAAACTTGAAGTGAAATTTTGAGCAATTAATTTATACATTTATTTTAAATTGGAAAAACTTGAAACGGTGAAGATGAGAGCCAGTGTCATCAAAAATTCCAAAAATTAGCTCACTGTTGACCAAAAATATCCGACGCCATTACTACACCAGATACCAATTTTAAAAACGCTCGAAGAAGTAGCAACCTCCAAAACAACCCCACTACACGAATTGACAATGTGCAAGTGTACATGAATACAAAGAATAATTTTCCAAGTTCATTAGTGAACCCACGTAGCTTTTTTATAAGTGGATTTTTTTCCATCGATAACATCCATCCGATTAAAGCCCTTGTGTCCTATTTCATTTGTCTTTCATACTCGAATCCATTTTCCTTTCGGTCTTCTCCCATCAAGCACAAATTTCGCCAGCTTTACCCTTCGCGAACGCGTAAACGAATTTTGACCGAAAACGAGATTAAAACGATGCGATATTAATTGCTGGCAGAAGAAAGGTCGTATACCCATGGCCCAAAGTTCATCGCATTTCACATCGTATTAATGCTAAGGTGACGTCACACGTCATAGACGAGCGCACCAACGTCGCTGTAACGCATCGCGACGTTTCACGCGCGATTCGAGCCGTGCCGCAGAAATATTTGGTAGGTTTACGTCGGTGGTGATTTTCAAAATCGAGATAACTTTATGGAAATGATCTGGAAGTGCGGTGGAAAAAAGTCCGAGCTTTGGAAAACCTGAACGGTGAAAAGCAGGACGAAAAATTCGATCAATTTCAACATGACGCCTTAATGCTTGAAAATAAATAAAAAGCACCCTCGGCTTGCGAGCTGCGCGTACGTTTTGGCGAAATAAAACATTAACGAAATCCGGCACGCCGCACGGCGGATTCGAAATTAAAATACATGGAAGTGTAGTGTACGCGTCGAGTCGAGCTGAGCGGACATTTCCCGAAGCGTTCGTTCTCGTTTTAGTAACCCCTCAGCGATAGATCATTCATAAATGAAATTGACGTCACGTGTTCTTTTTTTTCGCCAGCTGATCGATATATTTACGCATAGAATATAGACATAGCGGCTTTATTGAGGCAGAAGTACGCGCAGTGGTGCCTTTCACAAGGAAGCGAAAACACCATCGTCGTGTAATGCGTTTTTATACAGCTCGTGTATTTTTTCCTTCTTTTTAGTTGCGTTATACACTCGTATGTCGTAGAAAACCAAGGCGAAAAAGGAGAGGAAAAAATACAGATCACAGTGGGCCGTATCCACACGACGTATACTCAATATACTCACGCTCAGTTCTCTCAATAAGGTTACACATTAGTGCTGGGCATATGAAATTTGAAGGCGTCCGCATCCTTTATGTTGGTTGATTACAAAACCACGCTGTATACCACATTTATAAATACTCGTACAAAGCAGCTACACCTTTTTCTTCGTTTCAAAGTCCTTGAGAAATACAATGATCATTTGTAGCGCTTCCTTCTTGCACGCTTCATTTAATAACTGGTTGCCTTAAGGGAACCTACGTGTACCAGAATGTGGGAGTTAGTCATGCCATAGCATAAGTACAAGTATAGGATCGTTGCAAGAAAAAAATGGGCGCATTTTGCGTTTTCAGCAATCGACCAAAGGACATTTATAGGTAACAAGGTCAAGAGCATTACGAGTATGTGCTAAGAAGACAGTAGCGCGAGCAAAAATTCTCGTAAAACAGTCGAAACTAAAATAAGGTATAACCGAAGTCGCGATGCGAGGGGTAACCCAAATTCGTTGAAGCGTTGTAAAAGTTTTCCTTTTTGGAACAATACCACGAAAACTTGCTAAATTAACGAATTAATGAGGTAAAATTATTATTAACGTAATTATTTAAATGTACAATTTATGCGTTTCTCGTGTACACATTTTCGGCAACTTATATCTTCCATCCGTTTGCAGAAACATCTACTACGAGTATATAGCATTAGAGGCGTGTAATTTATTCTGAGAAAATTTTCATTTTCGAGTGTCCATTAATATTAGGTTATTTTGAATGGTAGGTACTCAGTTTCTTACAAGGTGAAGTAAACGCGCCAGAAATTGATCATTTTTAACATCTCAAAAACAGTTGTGTCACGATGTACCTAGACCTACACAGAATTTCATGATTAACTCACGAGAAACTCATTTGTTGGCAACTTCATCCCGTGAGCCCACAATATCATCAATTCACTTGACTCACTTTGATCTTCATACTCCTTCTTATGTGATTAGGAGTTGAGAACATCCCGCCATTTTGGGAGGAGCATTATTTACCTAGTACTTAACTACTTACTGAGCAAATCTTCATATAAACTTTTCCTCATCAAAATACAAACATTTTTCATATTGTTCGTGGGTAAAATAAGACTGAAAAGTTGAATTCCAAAACGTGCTTAGTCCAAAAATGGGGGGGGGAGAACCGAAAAAATTGCCAAATTGCCTTTGGCGATGTTTTCCAACGATTTTTAGATGTCCTGGATCGCAGCGTTCCCAATGACTTTTGACTATTTGCCGTTTTTCTATGTACTTGTTAGGACGTATTTCTACCACCAGACTCCGCCACTATTAACTCATTTTTGAAATTTTTGAAATTTGGACCAAAAAGTTTTGGAATCGAGATCTTCAATATTAATCATTGAATATTTGTATGAATCTTGAGTCAATGTCAACCAGTGTTGCCAATTCGAAAATTTTTATTATTCCAGATCCAGAGAGGTGCTAGTTTCAAAATTTCAAACCTTGATATCTACCAGTTGTTATAGATCTGGGGCAACGAAATAGTATATTATGCAACGAGGGAGTAAAAAGTGATTCTGGACGAGTGTGAGGTTTATTTCACGAGCAAAGTGAGGGAAATAAATCACACGAGTCTAAAATCACGTTTACTCCCGAGTAGCATACGAAATTTTATCTAATCGTGGGAGAAAAACGCGTTTTTGAGCACTCGAGCGATCAGCGAGA
>FIZV01060900.1:0-17722 GCA_900050545.1 Trionymus perrisii | reverse complement strand
AATGGAATTATTTATTTAAAATTGGAAAAAATCCAAGATGAAAAATCAAAATTAAATTTAAAAACTAGAAAAGTTCAAAAAATCAACAAAATTTTAAAAATTTCTAAAATTTAAAAAAATTATAATAATTTTTTTCTCCAAAAAATTTTTTTTTTTTAATTTGAAAATTTTTTCTTTTTAAAAAAATTGAGGCAAAAAATTCAATTTATTTTTTCTTCATGCAAAATATTGAAAAAATTAATCAAAACAAATGAATTGATTTTTCTAAAAAAAAAATAATGAAAAAAAACAAACAAGTATTCAATGAGTGGTGTGAAAGTGAATTTAATTTAGGCATTTGGAGTTTTCTCCGGCATAGCTCATTACCTGCTATTTTTAAATATATATCATAGACTTAAACGTAATTCACTGCCAATCATATTTCTCCTTCAAGTAAGTAGAATACGTCGCAAAACAAATTGAAAATGTTTACGTATTACGTAATGTAGATTTTTCGAACGAGTATGTACATTTGTTCCTGCAACTCAGAGGTTAGATAAATAAGCTAACGTGCAATCAGGTTGAATTGCATTTCATCACAAAATAATAATGTTATTAGAAAGAAGATATACAAAAGCTTTTATTGAGTACATTATAAAAGTTATTCGAGTCGTTCAAAACATTATTTTAATGCATTGCATTGATGCTTTTTGACTAATCATTAAAGATGTTTATTCTGAACGTACCTATCTAAATGCACCAGTCGATGTCTTACGTTTACAAATGAAAAATAATCACAATTCACATCCAATATTTCTTCAGAGATTTCGTTTGATAAAGTCCGTGTATTTCGCAGTATCGGTAAAAACAATGTAGTGATGATTATTGCACACTGAACCATTCTTGGGGGCTGCTGATACGGATACTATTCCTCTTAAATACCATGAGTTGTTACGTTTCAAAACTAATCCACCCCCGCTATCTCCTTTACAAGGACCCGTTCCTGTTAAAACGAATTAAGATCAAATAGGTACATATCGTGATCCTGCAGAAAAATTTAGGCATAGGTAGATTTCATCGTAGTTTCATAAAAATTGAAAATTCTTACCATTTAAAGATCCAGCGCAGAAAGCGTTATCAGAAACGTATTCCGAGAAAAACTGAGGGTCGCTTCGAGCACATTTTTCTGTCGAGACGATGGGCATGGTGGCCTGCTTTAGTTCAGTATTGAGTTGCTGATACTCGTTGTAACCCCAACCCACAACCTAAAAATATTTTTTATTAGCAATTCAAAAATTGAATAAGAAGAAGGCTTAATTTGTAGGAAAGAAAATTGAAATGTACCATTCCATTTTTCCCTACAACATCTTGAATGTCATCGGATGCTTCCCAAAGACATATAGGTCGAACGTGAGTTGTGAATTCAACATCATCTTTCAAGCTCAATATGGCAATGTCATTATGAAAATTTGCTTTGTTGTATTCTGGGTTAATTTTAAAAGAGCTTATCTGAAATACGTCGGAAAAATTACGAGAAAATCTGAACGAATGCGTTTCAGTAGGTAAAAGTAGGAAACGCCTATATCCACAGGTTAGGTGTTTCGGGTATTTATTGCATCAAATTTTATTTCATTAATTTTATTGATGGGAAATCGATAAAATTACAATTTCGTTAAATGACTTACCGCTCTTTTTTGGGAGGTAGGTTCTTCGATGTTGATATTGTATTTACCCATGTGAGCGATTAAAGAATTAGGATTGGCAATCCTGTTTCCGCTTAACGAAACGCAATGGGCAGCTGTGAAATTTTTATCAATTAGGTACTTCTTTTTGGCTCGCCGAAAAAAATCGAAAGGATAAAATTATGCCAGCTATATGGACTATAAACAACTTACCGGTAATTACTTTATTTTTTGAAACAAGAGAGCCGCCGCAAATGTAGGACCACCTTGATGGGTTGGCTTCTTCTTTCATGAACAACGCTACGTGCCATGGCCACTGTCCGTATTCCGAATTTTGAGCTAATGTAATTAAAGGATTGGCTATGGAAACCGAACCACACGCGACTTCACCACTAACCGTTGCTTCGTTTCCAATATTTGGTCTTCCAGTAAATCCATTATTTGTTCCTGTTCCGCCCCCGTTGTTGAAAATGTCTGTCCCTTGATTTGAATTTATATTTCCTTGACCACCACTGTTGAAACCATTGGTGCCCGAGGTGCCTTGATTTGAATTTATACCTCCTTGGCCTCCACTGTTGAAACCATGGCTACCCGAGGTTCCTTGATTTGAATTTATATTTCCTTGACCTCCACTGTTGAAACCATTAATACCCGAGTTGCCCTGATTTGAGTTACCATTGCCGCCAAAATTATTGAAGCCATTGTTTCCCTGGTTCATGTTGCCGTTGGTGCCAAATGTATTCGAGTTCCCAGAATTGAAACCGTTATTTCCTTGGTTTGTATTGCCATTAGAACCAAAATTACTCGAACCACCGCCGAAAGTACCTGCTTTTTCAGAATTGAATCCGTTACTATTTCCAAGATTTGCTCCGTTGTTTCCGAAGTTGTTTGGATTGTTGGAACCGAAACCATTATTTCCTTGATTATTGTTATTAAAACCGTTATTACTGCTGCCGCCAAAATTATTCGAATTATCAGGGTTGTAACCGCCGTTGCCTTGATTTCCATTGCTGCTTCCACCGCCGCCAAAATTACTGCCGAAGTTATTCGAATTACCTGTGTTGAAAGCACCGTTGCCTTGATTTCCGATACTTGAACTGCCGCCAAAATTATTCGAATTTGGGATTCTGCTGGTTGTCACTCGATTTATAGTCGGATTTTCAGTGTAGTACTGGACATTATCGCCGTTATTATTATTATTATTATTATTATTGAATGTGGGTTGAGTACTGAAGCAAAAAAATCACATTCTAGATTAGCGTCGAAAGGCGTCAAACTAGAGGATAAAATGGTAGAGCATTCCTTGGGTACCAACGTAGTTTTGCTCGGATTTCTTGGCTTCTTATCGATATCTGAAATTACATCTGTTGGTGCAGTATCCTTTATATCTGGCCGTGAACTAGAAAAATAATTTCCTCCACCTAGAGCGAAAGTGGCTACACAGTGACAAATACAAAATCTATCAGTTTCCCACGTAGGTATATGCCTAATTAAGTAATCTATAAATTACAAATATGTAGGTATAGTAACCTTGATCAGGAGGACATATCCGTTGACCGTTGAAGTGAATAGTTTCCAACATTGGAACTTCATTTTCTTTATGAAATTTTACCATAAAAATTAATTTATACGTCGATCCTTTCTCTAATACTACATTGTCATGGGTTATGAAATAGATTCGATTTTCTTTCGATGTGATAGGTCCAGCTGTGGTCTAGAAAAAACACATCCTATTTCATTCAAACAAGTAGGTACCTATTGTTATTTATGTAAATTCGAGAGACCATAGGTTCGATATGAATCGTAGGTATTGCAAAAAGCTATGTACTTATAAGTACCTGTGATTACACTGTGAGCTTATCATTGATACTTTGACCATTACGTACGAATTCTGAATTTATTAATTCTTGCTAAGCAGATAGATACGTAATCTAATTTCCAATAATTTGTAAAAATTACACTCTGCATTAAGGCTATTTACGCTTGAAAATGATACTTCAACACGACGAAATAGGTAGGTAGGTAGTGTAGGTACATACTAAAAAGTAAAGCCAAGTCAAAAACACTTACAACCAAAAGGTGCGATGGTCTGTCCAATTCGATTCGAATCGTAGAGCCCTCGATAGTTGCGTTAACTGGGAATGTAATATCTCCATACCAATGATCATCGCTATTAGTTGATTCGTAGTTGAATTTACCAGGACATGGAGATGCTTTGAATCTGATTGAGGATGCCCGTTGATTATAGAATGCACATATTATTAAAACAAACCATATCTTGAGCTTCAAATATGTCTAAAAATAATAATAATAAGGCAAGTTTTGATGAAAGCTGTTTATAGGAATTTGAATAATAAGTTTTTTATGTATAAAGTAGACATCGAGTAATTATTTTCCTTAAAAATGCGTCACCGGTTCAGTGAAAAATCCCGCTTATGGTACATGAATCGTACGCTTGGATAAATGTAAGTATGTATAACCTAGGTACGTATATTTAATTTATTAGGTACACTTATAAACATATTTTTTTTAACTGATAAAAAGCGTTAAAATTATAATAATCTTCATGCGTTATCTATACCTGAAAGTTTTTCATCATCCACAGAATTATTCACATGAGCTGCGAATTTTCATCCTCTTTAATTAATATACTTTCCAAAAGTTAATTGAAAAAAAGTTCCGATTTATATCAACATATTGAATGAAAGAAAAACGGGATAAAATTAACTTGCGTTATTTTTCAACCAGATAACGAAACTGGGAATTTCATACACAAATAATACACCGTGTAAATGTACCTACTATACAACCAGTTTTCAACTAACTTGAACATTTTACGTGAAAATATATTCATGCAGTGACCATGATTAAAGTTGCCCGTATCCCACTATTTAAAATCAAATTAAATATTGTGGTTAATCCCGACGACGACCAGGGGAAGGGAAATGTTCGAAACAGTGAAGATGAAAGAAGTAAACTTGTTTTTGTTAATGTTGCTAATAATTATAAGAATATCCTGAAATGAAGAATTTAAACGAATCGTTTACACGTTATCAACAACATTTTCGACTAATGTGGTGATAAAATTTATTCAATTTTTATTCAAAATAAAATCGATATTTTCTTTTTAGTGAAGTTTTGTTTGACGTCAAATCGATTCAATTTTTTATTACCTACTTCTTGCAGAATTTGTCAAATTTGTTTACAGGTACTGCAATACTGAAAAAAAATATAAATACTATTATTCTGCATACTTAAACCTATACTACCTAAGGAGATGCTTAGCCCCACTTTTTTCTTTAAATTTTATATCGTTGAGCGTCGCCTTCAAAAATACAAAAAACTGATTTAAAAAAGAAATACTTTTCGCCCTTTAAAAAAATTCCGATTTTTGGTAGAAAATATTTTTCATTGCAATAATAATTGATAAAAAAAAAAGAAAAAAAAACTGAATAGGTACCTACACCAACCTTAATTTGGTTCAAATCCTTTCATTTTCCCCTCTTTTTCCCTATTTAAAAAAAAAATATCCTAATGACGCCATTTTGGGAACCCACCTTTTCCTCCTAGGTGATCTGGAGCCTAAAATTCATGTCTGGACATGCTCTAGCCCCCTTGATTTACGTCACATGTCGAAATTTCAGCATAGGCCAAAAAACTTTAATTCTATTGTTCATTTTTACAAATTAGATAGGTATTTTTGAATTTGGAAAATTTGCATATGATACAATTTGAAAAGAAAAATTGAAGCTGAAATCGCATTAAATGACCGCGCAATATCGAGTTGAGAATTGAGATACATATATCCGGACAAACCACCCCCCCCCCTTCCCAATAATCTCGGCTACACTATTTCGTTGCAAATTTGATTCTCTAAACGGAAATAAATTACCTACCTAATTGACGCTGTATAATATTTATTCAATAAAATAGGTACATTTTAATCATCTAACATTATTTTTTTAAAACGCTCTATCTACTTATTATACCTAAAGAATTAAGTACAAAAAATATCAAAATTCGCGATAAGCATGAAATTATTTGTCACCTATCCCTTTATGTACAAACATTATAAAAAACGAATGGTCGAAACGAAAATATATAAAACTATCATGGAAAATGACTACCAATGTTGATAAGACTATAATTAATTATCACAACAAATTAGCCTGAATAAAGTCGCTGAATTTCGTTAAATCCGTAAATACAACGTAATTCTTTGCATCGCATAAATAACCATTTTTGGCTACTGAAAGTGAAACAAGTCCTCTCAAATGCCAAACGTTATTCCTGTTGAATACAATCCCGCCGCCACTATCTCCATTACAAGGACTAGTACCTAAAAATAGGAACATGCCACTTTAAATATTAACAATCAGACGTATAGGTACAGATTGGCAGCTTAGGATCTCATAAAGAATTTAAAGACATTGGCTTTTATTTTAAACACGACATATAGTCATTTGGCATCTATTGCCATATCAAAAATGGACTGCCTATAGGTGAGTAGATATCTCATGAAAAATGACTAAATTAATATAGATACCTACCATTGCGAGATCCAGCACAAAAAGTTCCATTGGAAGTAAATTGTGAATAAAATTGTGGATAACTTCTTATACAAGTATCCATAGAAACCACCGGTAATTTGGCAACTTTTAAGGTATCTGCTGTTTGTTCGTTTTCATCTAAGCCCCATCCAACGACCTATAAAATTCAAAATGGAAAAGCATTCTATTTTATTCGAGAATATGTTTATGGTAAAAGCAGGTAAGTAGGTATGATTAAGGTAAACATACACTTCCTTCTCTGTCTATGATATCTGAAATTCCATTAACTGATTCCCATAAACAAATAGGTCTGACAAAATTAGTGTAGTCTATATTTTTCGATAAAGTTAATACTGCTACGTCGCCATAATGGCTGTCTCCACTGTAACTTGGATGTACTTGTATTTTCGAAACCTTATATCACAAAAATTCCATATAATTAAACAAAATGAAGTCTTAAGTGTATGAGTAAAAATTGAAAATATTAAAGTACTTGTCTTATTTGCGCTCCATCTTCGACAAATTGATTCAATTTATGTTTACCAAGATACAACACAATTTGATTAGGATTTATCAGTTTTTTAACAGTGTCACCCGTGGTTACACAATGAGCAGCTGAAAGTACAAAACAATTTTTAAAAATGGCGAGTATTGCGATTAATTTTCAATTTATGAAAAAATTTCCATCAATTTTCTTACCAGTAATTACTTTATTTTTAGTAACCAAAGTGGCCCCGCAATTGAAATTCAAATTGACGCCTTCTGCTCTGTATAATGCAACGTGCCAAGGCCACTGACCTTTTGAAGTGACAGTTCCGTGTGTGATTAGCGGCACGGCGATATTTACCAAACCGCAAGGATAATCTGGGTCTCTAGAACCACTGCAGAAAAAAAATAGGTAGGTATCGTCATAAAAATTTTTTCTTCGAGTTGCTGTTTTTTTTCATCGTTCAAAAAACTTACGTATTTCTGTCATATTCGGTGGTACTAGCATATAATCCATAACGAGTAGTTTTTGTTCCTTGTGTTGCTTGAATTTCTGGAACGGTATCAAATGGATCGGGAAATTCTAAATCTGGTCGAGCATTCGTTACACCTTCTCCTACCGATAACGTCACTGCAAAAAATATGTTTATTGATGGAAAAAATGGTATTAAAAATTAAATTTCTCTAGGTACATCTAACTCTAAGTCAGCGTAGACTTACGGGGTAAATCCGGTGGACAAATTCTTCTACCGTTGAAATGAATTGTCTGAACGAAAGGAACTGGTGAAAATGCATCGAATTTTACCATCACTTTGTAATGAATAGTCTCCCCGGCTTCTATCCGTACAGAATTATTATTCATTATAAAAAGTTGGTTGTCGTTCGACGTGACAGGGTCGTCCCATGACTGTAAAAAAATAATTAAATGCAATCGAGTTCAAATACAACTACGCACGTTTTATTCTGTACGGTCAAAGTAGAATGCGAAATTTCATTCCGTTTATGAATATATATAGTTAACTCCGTAAGACATCGATGAACATGAGAAGCCAGTTTTACAAGAATTGTTTGATATTGAATTCCTCTATTGGGAACCGATATAGAGTTGAAAAAAAATAAGAAAAAAACTGGTGTAACTGCTAGTACTCGGTCTAAAAATTGATAAATTTCCTTCTCAGTAATTTGGTTATTTCAAGAATAGAATTTTCATTCGATGCGAATTCCATTTTCCTATAAAAGTTTTTATGCAGGTCGCCGATGTACGAATAGGTATAGGTATAGGTACATGGATGTGAATAAAAAGATGTAAGTAAACTTGTATGTAGGTACAGCTAGGTAAGTTTACATCCGATTCGTTTAGGGAATTCCGCAGGTGCGTAGGTCAACTTTTTTTTTCTAAATCCTAGTTTATCTGAAATTTTTGATCAGATGAATTTAATAATACGTATACCTCGAGTCACGTACTATAATTAAATCGTGTCTTTGGTACATCTGTAAAAATACTACTTACGTAAATTATAAATATATCTACTGATGTTTAACTATTCCTAAAATCATCTTTGTGACCCAATAATTAAAATGAAGCGACTGGGTACCTAATTTTGTTCTTATGAGACAGGCCTGTCGCCAAAATGTTTGTAAGGGGAAGCTGGATTAGAGGAGGGGTCCAGAATAGTACCTACTTGTAAGTTTTTGCATGATAAAAATGGGTGAAAAAACTCAATTTTTGGTAAAGCTGGAACCAATATTAACTAAGGAGTCCAAGTTTGATAAAATTGAGGAAATTATGTCAAGAAAGGCTTAATGAGGAGGAAGGAGCTCAACCAGATGCTAGAAGGGGCTGATCCCCCAGCACTCAGTCAACCACGGATTTCATGAGATAAAGGCATGTACCTAGGTAGGTAGGTAGTAGGTACCTTCCTATGTTCTTCATTAAGAGTGAAATGAAATACAAATTCACCCATGTTGAAATTTTTAATTCAAGTTCCGAAGTTCGTAGGTACCTTGTTATTTTTTACAAGGAGTAAATTTTACGAGATGACAAGGTTACGGTGCAAAAAAAATTGGGTTGGATACTGACAGAATAACCAATAATCGTGTACCTTGATATAGGAATATAAATTTACCACTAGCATACGCTTTCTCTGTTTATGGTACAAACCTAAGCATCATTAATTTTTATTTTTCGTATATTCTCAAATATTTAGGTAATGATAATATTTACATCGCGTCGCGTCGAAGTTTTTAAAAACCCAAATGTACAGAGGGAATTTCCATTTCGAAATATCTCATCGATAAGTTACCCGGATGTTTTCAATTAATTTAAATTATCTTAGTGTTGAGTGAGAGAAGAAAATTGAAGTATTTATTATGCACATTGAAATTAATATGCGTATGTATGTGTACGTATTTGTAGTAATGAACTTCGCTTTATGTGTTTAAAAAATCGATTAGCTTACATTGATATATTTGACTTTTGAACTAACTGAATTGTTAATGACCTTAAATCTATATTTTCAAACGAGTGTAATGGTAATATGAAGGGCAATAATGCTTTGTTGCAGCCAAACATACGGACCTTTTCGCACAATAACAAAAATTATAGTTGCAAATTTGTAATTATTGCTCAACAGTCAACATTATGTAAATAAAAGAAATGATACCTCCCTGAGTACAACAAAAGTCACGGTGTATAGGGTGTCCCACCAGAATAAACGATAGTTTTAAAAACAAAGAAAAAATCACAATTTTTTTGTTTAGTAAGTAGGTACCAAGTGTTTTTCCAGCTGAACCATTCGTCGGAAAAAAATGCCAAGATTCAAAATTATAGAATGAAACATTTTCTTTGCTCAATAAGCAATTAGTTTCTACTCTAGGAGGCTAGTTTTCAAAATTTGAAAAATTGTGCAGTAAAATTATACTTTGTTCATACAAATTGCTACAGAAGGTGTTTTTGGTTTATTTTGTAGGAAACGATCTACCTACTCTATCACAATATGATAATAAATTCCACTCAACTCTGCCCCCCCCAAATATGTTTTTTTTTATAATTGATTTCGCCAACATACAGTTTAACTAGGATTAACTTGTAAGGAATGCCCGATTGTGTCTCTTTTATCTAATAGAACCGATTGATGAAACAAAAAAATTTATCAGAATTTGGTGAAAAGAAAAGAAATTTAAGCTAAAAAACATGTTTAGATGCTTCACTTCCCAAGTAATTGAGCTACGTAGAGGTCCAAAAATTTTCTTTAAATTTTTTCTCATCATTATAGACTATCTGGATTGGAGGTGTACATAAATGGTGAATATAACAATTGTAATACATCGGGCACCTATGTGTATATGATTTTCGTAGGTTGTCCCCAAAAATACTTCATCCTCCACTTCAGGACTCCACAGCAACATCTCTACTATCATGGTTTGGACAGAAAAATGCATTGAAACAAAATCGTAGGAAATTAATGTAAAATAATTTACTTTCAGATACATATTTTTCTTCGTAAAATCGAATTCTAGCGAAGTAAATGCAAAAAACGAAAAAGTTACTTATGGGGGGAGTATACTTATGGGGGGAGTAGCTGGTGGAGAGGAATATGATTATGCGAATGCAGTGGAGTAGATCCTCTCCTACAAAATTAACTTTTAATTTTTAAAAACCTACCTATTTGTATGTTGCAGTTTGTTTGAAGTACCTAGTGTTATGTTTTTGTTCATTTCATCTGCCCTAGAATCCTTGTCAAATTTTGAACCTTTTGGTTGAAAGAATCACGAAAACTAAAAAGTTTCTCAACAGTGGAGTATTTAAGGGGGATCCAGGAGGTTTTGACCACCCCCTTGGCAAAGTTGATTTAAAAAAATAAAATAAAATATAAAGTTTTTGTTATTAATTTGAATATCTATTTGTACTGTTTTTTTAATCATCTGAATTTTTGAAATATTAACTGAGCTATTCTAAAAATTCCAATCATTTCGAAAAAATCCGGTATCTAAGAAGTTACCTCTATAAAACACCGTAAACTCCAATTTTGTTATGCTGTTCCCCTCCAAGGGGGATAGGGGAAAGATGTTTGATTTCCATAATCAAATTCTATGTTTCACCTTTTTTTTCGAAAATATTGCAGTAATTTACAAAACTAAGTAGAATTATTATCATCATTTTTATATTTTATCAATTTGGCATTACCAGTTCTAATAATGCATTCCCAAACTTGAAAATTAATATATAAATTTGAAGGATACCAGTTTTTTGCTCCCCTGTAAAATTTCATTTTTGTGTCTTCCATTATCGTTGCTTTAAGGTATAGAAATATTTCCATCACTAGCTTCCGTTTCACACTTTTTGCGACTATTACCTACCTAAGTACTTTATTACCTTATAAAACGCCGACTATTTTAAAAAGTAAATGAAGGACTCGTATTCGTATTTAAATCTTACGAAACAAAGAGTTTTCAAAATCTAGAAGCTACCCAACAATAATACGAGGTAGGTATACCTACTTCTACGAGTAAAATTAAAAAATATTGGGAAATATCTCACCACAAAAAGATTAGCCGGCCGATCCAAATTAAATCTAATAGTGACCCCGGTAATGGTATTTGTTGGAGTATGGGTCAATTCTCCGTACCATTTATCTCGTTCAGCCGATGTATCTTCGTAGGTAAATACCCTCGGACATGGCGAGGCGGGAAATATGAATGCAGCGCGAGCGTACGCAAATAGACCAAATGCAATTAAACCAAAAACCCGCTAAACATTACAAAACAAAAACATTTCATGAATACAGCTTTCTATTAATCAAGATATTTAGCTGAACTCGCACAGAAATCATTTTTTGATTTAGGTACTATAGATACACAAATGATAAATTAAATTTCTATCAGCTTACCATTTTATGTAGCATACGCCTGTTTACATAATGAAAGTTAATCATCCGGGTAACTGAAGTTCATTGTGTACAATGACTGAAGTATAAGGAACTTTTTCTTTTCGCGTAAACAAACAAAACTTTAGGTGCAGTCTTGTAACCTAATCATGAAAGAAATGCGCGCGCAATTACAAAAACGTCATAAATATCGCAAAATTTATTCAAATCAGCATCCACAATCCACAACTGTTCACAGTTTGAGAAGAAATGGCCAAGACAAGAACAACGAGCATGCAAGTGTATAGCTCATCAATACCGTCACTGTATTAAACGACGTCCTACGAGATCCTAATGAGTAAAGTCTGCAAAAACATCACGGAACAACGTAAAAACCAGTTTAGTTTACAGATCTGTAGGTAGGTAGTATTCTCGGTAATGACTACAGTTGATCATGTATAATTATTCCATTCGAGGAAAATTCGACCCTATGTCAAAGAGGCGCCAATGTATTCATGTCTCCTAGTTTAATGAAAACACGCAGTACACGTGTGATTGTATTTTTAAAATTTGAATTTGACACGTCAACTGCGCGATGAATAAATCAAAAAATTCCTATAATCCGTAGAATAAAAATAGTTTCCATTGTTCATCTTACAACAGGTTGTGATAATACTTAGACCTGCATAATAAGATAATAAGTAATAATTGGAAAAGAAATGAAAACTATTACTAACTGAGAAGAGTTTTTATTTTTTTCAGCATAGGTAGGTACCAAAAATGTATTACATTTTACACCTACTATTCGGTTGGTAAACTACTATAAACGAAAAGCCATTTCTAGTGTCGTTTATTGGTAATGATAACGCATAATATAACCTTCATAATAGGTACGTAGATGGACTGCAGCATAGTTCATTTCTCGCACACGTTTCCTGTAATATTTTCATAACATTTCAAGTAGGTACCTATCTACATGAAATTACGGACTGAACAACTTTAAATTTTATGAAAAGGCTTAGAAAATGTTAACTATCACGTATCACTTTTTTAAATAATTGTAGTTATTGAAATGAGTAAGTATGTAGGTAAGGTACCCAACCACATTGCAAAAACAAAGGATAACGACTTATTGAAGAAAAAAATAAATTATTTTTAATGAAAAATGGAAGTCGTTTTATAGCTAATACATAATACAAACTTAATTTGGAAAATACCAAAAATTATAAAAACAAAATTCATTTCTCGCGTACAAAATTCGATATTGTACCAATAAATTAAATACAGTCTGTCTTAAGTAAAAAAATAAAAATGATTATTCATGTACCCATCGATGAAAATATCTACTTATTTATTCGAAAATTAAATTTCAACTTCTACTACTGCTATTATTGATCGAGGTTTTCGTATTTGAAGAAGAAGTACTTGATCTGATTCTATTAATGACACTACTTGCAGTGGTCGTAGTTGGAGGCACTGTGGAGGTTGTAACATTTGAGAAAACTGTCGTCTTGAACTTTTGCGTTACTTCAGTTGTAACTGGTGGATCAATACGCGTGACAACAGGTTCAGACGTACTGGGTGCGGGTAAAATAGCCACTACAAAAGTTGGTGCGCTTGCATTTTGATTTTGTTGTTGATTTAATAAATTGTTAAACAGTTGAAGAATTTGTTGAGGGTTATTGGCGCTGTAAATGGCACTGGTACCATTTGCATTAGTGTTGCCATTGTAGGGCGGGTTTGGCTGGGGGCCGTTATTTACATTATTAGGATTTGAAAATCCAGTATTCGTGCCACCAATGCCGCCATTATTTGGCCAGTTCATTCCTTGATTAGGATTATTATTAGTATAGCTGTTGTCAGGAAATTGTGGTCGACTGTTTCCATAGTTGGGACCTGACTGAACCGGAGGATTATACGAATAATGTACGTCAGGAGGGCCATTGTGGTTCCCTTGGTTGGAATTACCATAAGTTGGACTGCCTGAAGAACCGATGTTTGTGTTACTGGTTCCTCCGTATGGGCCGTTTGAATTTCCATAGTTACTCGAAGGTATATTAGCATTTCCGTAGTTATTGCCAGGAGGTAAATTTGGGGGTACTCGATTGGGAATATTGGAATTAGGATTTCCTTGGTTAAAATTAGTTCCATAGTTATTATTGTTTTGAGAACCGTAAGAGTAATCTGGTCTAACTTCTTCGTTCTCGTTGAAACTTGGATCGAATCTTTCGGTAGTTGTTGAATCAGCAGATAAAACAACTCCAGGAACGCGATTCCCATTATTTTGTCCATTGGGTCTTCCTTCTGGAATTTCTGAATCATAAGACATTGGCGAATATTACGCGAATACTGGCGTGGTTGGTAGGTACTTGGTACCTGTATACTTACGAGAACAAACGGTATTCCCATTAATAACGATCTTAGCTATTCCAGGAGGACCAAAAGCAGGATCAAATTTCACCATGATTTGAGCTCTTCTCATTTCACCAGCCTTTTGTAGCGTATATTGATTGTTCACGTGATATAAGATATTGTCATCTGTCCGTACTTCGCCATCCCATGACTGCGCGATTAAAAATATTTATTAATAGGTATCTATTTATAAGATTACATTGTAGATGAATTCTAAAAATATTTCATTCACTTACCACTAATAACTGAGATGGTCTGTCCAATTGGATCTTATATGTCAAGCCAGCTAGCTCAATATTTGATGAAAAGTTGATCACACCAGACCATCTATCGTTTTCTGGTTCTCCTTCGAATTGAAAAACATTAGGGCATGGTGAAACCGGACGTCGTGCCGCATAATTAGAATGAACTAGATAACACCAAATAATAAACTGTAAAACACACCAACAATTAAATTTATTATTTGAAATTAAAATTCATTTCACGCATTTAAAACTTCGAAAAATTTTGTTTTCGATATTACTTGCTTTCAGCAAAATAGTGATATCACCTACATGTAGGTAATTATTTTCTCACAATTTTGAATTAAAAAATTTGTCCAGGTGTAATAGCACACAAAGGACAAGAAATAGAATCGAAAAATTGCAACTAGCTAAACATATCTAATAAATAGGTACCTATATAAGTAAAATAAAACGTTTCACCAACCTTGAAAGAATTAAACATATTGAATCTCAACCAAATTTTCATTTCTCCACAATCAATGTTGTATTAACTTTCATCTGGAACATAGAATAATATGTCATTAATTTTCTATCGCACTGAAACGTAGATTAAAAATGTTCACAAAATAACTCTCAATCATTTTCAAAGTGGAGTGGTGAATAAAAAATAAGCTGCAGATTCCACTGTCCAATGATGCTAGGTCAAAATTTTTAATACATCTAGTACATTCGTCATATCGCGTATTGACTCTTTATTTCAAATATACCAACATAACGTTTACGTAATATGTATAGGTACCATCAAAAAGAAGTTTTATTTATTTTTTGTAGAAATCTTTTCCTGCTTAAATATTCGTCACTTTTTAGAACATGCCGTTACGTTACGTTACAGTTGTTATAATGTTATTCTTTTATTACACATTTTTTATTTCAATACCTATTACCTACTTACTTGAATAGATAAGAGAAATTCATCCGATACGCAATGACAAAAGCTTAATATATGTATTTAATAGATAATTAAATTGATTGACTATGTTTTTTTTTACGTTTTCATGATTTTTTTTTTTTTTTTTAATAATAATAGGACTTCCCTGAAAGATCATGATTATTTTTGGTAATAATTATATGTATAATTATGAATATCATAGGCACGAACGGCACTCTCAAGTAATTTCTAAAATTGGAGCACAAGTCAAATTAAAAAAAAAAAAACGAAAAAAAAGTAAGTAAAATATATGAATGAAATAGAAAAACGATAAATCTTACACATAAACATAATGCAGCGTAGTCACGGCGCAGCATATAAATAACAGCAACAACCTCCGGTAAATTCACAATGATAACTGAGTCTGACTAGGTATAGGTTTAGGTACAAGCAAACAGGTATGAATCGACGAATCAACAACTAATGTGACTGCTTAAGTCCCCCCTACCTCGGTACATCTACAGACATTTACATACTCGTTTTTTGCAATTAAGTAGGTAAGGTACATATAGGACAGGTATGCAGTTATATTGTTTTTGTTTTTTATTTCTTATCATTATAGGTAGATACCATCACACATATGCGCTTAGAGAGGTTGCATTGGTTTTCATCTTTCAGAAATTAAAAAAATTACATAAGATACCTACTTAAAAATAAACGACAAGAGGAGAAATGAGATCCATAAGAAGCAAGCAATCAGTTTGGTTCACTGAGTTCATTCCTCATTTTGTGATTTTGCTCTGTATTGTTGTAAGAAATGTAATCCAATGCCATAATGTAAGTACATGTAAATATTTCTTGAGCGATATTTTGTCAATTTACTACTTATCAAATTTTTAACGACGGCGGTGTGGAATGCGAAGGATGGAAAACTGGTAGCGACTTTTTAGCGCGGAGCTGATAAAATAATGCTGAACTCTGGAACTCTTTAGCTCAAACTTTTAAAAATAGAAATCAGGAAATAGAATTGAAAATATTCGCGTTTTTAAATTTTTAGAAAAAACAGATCGATTTGCTAAAAATTTTCAAAAACTTCGATTAAAGATGAGTAGGTAGTAGGTATCAGTAGAACTCTACTGTAGGTAGATATACTGGTTGATGCATATCAATGATATCAAAAATTCCTGTGGTACTCCAGTGAAACCAAAATTTGAACAAAAAAAATGTCAAATGAAAGAACAAACAATATTTTTAAATTTCATCATAATGAATTACGATTACAAATAATTGCCTGCCTCATCTTTAGTTGTCAGGACTAAAGCTCTGTAATACAAGTTTGGAAATCTATAAGCGGATGGGACTCAGAGCTTATTAGTCAGTACCAGTGCCTATGATAGATTTTTCATTTCATCTGAAATAAGTAGGGTGATGATTCATTTGTATTGCATTTTGATTGAAAAGATTTAGATACCTACTAGCAATTTTTAGTGTGTTCAAACAATATTATTTCTAAAAAAATCTATGTGATTTAAGATTTATAACACAAATCTATTGCAAATAAGATACCATTTATAAATACCTACTGTGCATTATTTCGTTTTTAAAAAATTGCATTCTTGCAATCTTGCATAATAATTATTCTACATCAAAATACAATGTCGTATAGCGGTATAGCATAGGTAGTCATTAATGTTTCAAGCATTCAAGTTTTTCTTGAAAGAAAATAAGTAAAAGCAAAAAATCATTTTTAAATTTTTGTTTCAAGAAATTATATTTCAATATATACTTATATATATTTATAACTCAAGGTCAATGCATTAAGAATAAATAATTATTCAAGATTGAACTTGAATTATTATTTTTGACCATACCGCGATCGATTTTGCACTTATTAGTTATTTTTATAACTTTTCGAATTTTTCGATTTTTTCCAAGAAAAAAAACTTAAAAAATAGGAAAAATTACGAATTCCTAGGTGTAGGTGGTAGGTAGCCGTCTGTACTCTTAGGAACTATGAAGAAGAAGGAGAAAGGGTCCAGAGTGAACGCCGAAGCCGAAACGGAAACCAAAGCTGGTTTAGCGTAGCCAAAATAAATGGCTGTTGTGGTTGTTTCATATTTTCTTCAATTTCCTTTCAATTTCATATAAAAGGAATAGAGAAGTCCTTCTCAAATTGGAAATTATTTCATCAACAACATAGAAAATTATAAAAATATTGGAAAGCTATACCTATTTCAGTAAATAAAACACTTCTTTATTCAATTACATAAATTTTTCACTGTCTTGTTTTATTTAAAAAACAATGAATAACAAAAGACTATACTTTGTGAAGAACAAAAATGAAAAAATTAATTTTGTTACTTTTTTCAAAAGGTAGTAGGTAGTAGGTAAGGTACCTGCAGGAACCTATCATACGTGGCTGGCTGGCTGGTCAGGCTGGTACATAACTATATAGGTACCTATTTTTTATTTTTTTTTATTCATGGAAAATTTACTCGGATACACTTTTTTTTTCAATTTTCAAAGAAGGGTAGTACTGAATAGGGCTTTACGAGTACCCGGGTACTCGGAATCGGATTTCTTATCACTTCGGAAC
>FIZV01060895.1:0-12944 GCA_900050545.1 Trionymus perrisii | reverse complement strand
CAATATTTATTTTTTTTTTTTTTTTTTATTTTTAAAAATTTTTCTAATTTTTTATGAATTTTTAATTTTATTAAATTTTTTAGTACGTTCAAATTTTCCATTTCTTTGTGATTTCATAATTTTTTCATTATATTCAATTTTTTGTATTTCAACTGGCTGCCAATTTTTTTTTAATTTTCTGCACATTTCGATTATTTATATTTTCTATTTTCTAAATTTTTCAATTTTTGAACATTTGCGAAATTGTTTATTTTTTTTTAATTTTTGATTTTTCTATATCTTTTAACTTTTTTAGTACCTATACCTACTTATATACCACCCTCAAATTTTCCATTTCTTTGCGATTTCTATTTTTTTTTAATTCATTCAATTTCACCAATTTTGTTATATTTTAATTATCTTTTAATTTTTTCAAATTTTTTGCTTATTTTGATTATTTATAATATTTTACTTTTCAAATTTTTCAGTTTTCAAACACTTTTAAAATTGCATACTTTTTTCAATTTGAATTTTTTTCAGAATCTTTCAATTTGTTTAGTAACCCCCCCCCCTCCCCTCATCGCCATATTTCTTTGTGGTTTCTCAATTTTTTCCAGATTTTTCTGCACATCTTGATTCTTTTTAGGACTAATTTTTCCTCCTCTCAATTTTTCAATTTTTGCATTATTTTAATATTGTTAAGTTTTTCGGAATTTTTTAATTACTCAAAACTTACTAATTTTTGGTAATTTCATATTGATCAATTCTTGAATTTTCCTAAAATAGATAACTGAATATTTTAAAATTTCTAATTTTCCCCGATGTTTCAGTTTTTTAAGTATAGGTACTCAAATTTCTAATTAATTTTTTTGTTTCCTCAACTTTTTTTTTCATTATTCAATTCTTTTGATTTTTTTTTTTAAATTTTCCAATTGCTTAATAATTTTTTTTTTGAATTTATTTTTCAACTTTTTCGATTTTTTATGCAAGTACCTATTTAATTGCTTTAATATTTCAATTGACTACAATTTCTCCCTTGTTTTTTTTCACATTTTTATTAGGTACTATTACTTTGATTTTTAATTTTCAACTTTTCGTAATATTTCATTTTTTCCTGAATTTTTCGATCACTTGGAATTTTTCTATTTTTTATGATCTTCTAATTTGTTTTATGAAATTTTGTTTTGATTCGTTATTTAAATAGACGGCATATATTTGTCTTGCAATTCATTTTTTGAAATGTGAAATCAAGATAATTAAAGATTTTAATTGAATTTTCACGCGAGGTCAAGATTATTAAGATTTATTGAGGTGAAATTCAATTTTCCTGCAAAGAAAAGATTATTGAACGTTACGAGTATTTTGGATAACACTAAATTTTCCCACAAAGTCAAGGTTATTCAAGATTTTTTGAGACAAAATTGAATTTTTGTGCAAGATTAAGATTTTTTAGGGGGAAATTAAGGTTTCTCGCAAAGTCAAGGTGATCCAGTATTTTTTGAGATGAAATCCCTTAGTGTGTCTAATATGCATTTAAAAAAAAAAAAAATCAGCATTAATCCAATAATTCGACAAAAAAAGATTTAGGTGGTATGTTCAGTTATCAAAGACTTGTAGTTTTTCCCACTTGAGATTTGCATCGTTCTAACTAATTTGAGAACGCTTGAGGAAGGCGAAAGGAAGGGCTAGCCTATTAAATCTTAAATAAATTTTTAGCTCATTTTTTCAAAATTTTCAATTTTTTAAATTGCAATTTTTTTGCAATTAATCTTTTATCATTTTTAATTCAATTCCTTTTTTTTATTATTCATTTATTCAGCAATTTTTGTTTAATTTTTCAATTTTTCCCTATTTACCTATTTTTGATAATTCGATTGAACACTGAAAACCAAATTTATTTTTATCGATCAAAGACTAATAATTCATTTATACTTGAGATCTTAATCGTTCTGACTATTTTGAGATCATTTCAGAGAGGGAGGGCGAGACTAGCCTGCAAAATCAAGATTAACTTCTCAATTCGAGAAGTCCAAAAAAAGAGGGGGATTTTTCAAAATTCTCCACCAAAAAAAATATTGCAATAAAATAGGTACACTTTCGATGAGTGACTGAGTAAAGAAATGGAGATATAGAAGTTGAAATAATTCAGGAAATTAAGTAAGTAATGAAATTAGTAATAAAAATTTTTTCAGGTAATAAATTTTGGTTTTAAACTAAGACAGTGTAAATACAATTGCGTTATTTTGGTATGATATATTTTTTAAACAGGCATGTACCTAAAGAGTATCAAGTTATATTTAATGTTGTAAGAAATTCCAAAACAAAGTAGGTACTGTATTACTCAAGTTTTCATCAAAATTCATTTAAAAATACATTAATTTATTAGCGACGAATTTCCGTTTGATATAATTTCCTGTCTGGGTCACCAATGAGAAATTTCTAAATGAGAATTCGAATCAATAATTTTTTTTTTTCAATTTCCATATGTCATGTTTAGATTTGAAAATTTAGGTTGAAACAAATGCACAGTGAATTTCCAGTTCGTCGCCCTATTTCATCCCCCCCCCCAAAAAAAAATGTTGAACCCTCTAAAAACACTTTCCTACATATTCTGTCTTTTTCTTGGTTTACTGTGATTTTATGGGAAATGAAGGAAATCCTGCACTCTGCAGAGAGATCCCTGGCACAAAAACCCAACCACCGAGACTGGGACACACGATTCTATAATCAACCCTCCTTCATAACCTGCCACATGCATTCTATCGAACTAGCAACAACGTTGTATAACACCTCAAACCCGTCATCTCAATTAACCAGTTTTATGATTATCGCATGACGAAAGTCAGCTGCATAGGTCAAGTAAACTAGAATTCTTTCAAGGAGCAGAAAATACCTCCATGGTTCTGCAATCTGCATTCTGGGTACCGCTCTCATCATACGTGATCTTACCAACGCGAACGTAAAAAAAATTAAAATACTTGCACTTTTTTCATCTAAAGCTAGGTAATGTGTGAGTGTTGAGACTTACATTGTGCCTTTAGCAACGGTCATGTTCAAGTCGCTTAAAACATGGTTGGGTTTTTTCTTGGAGCCGTAGTGCTTGAAGGCATGCCTGACGCAGACTGCCTGCTGCCTCCTGGTATATACTGTGCTCTGTTGTGACAGTAAAGACGGAGGTTGAAATGCCGGATTTACTATACCGTTTCTCGGGTCCATGGCTACCACGTCTGGCGACACGTCTGGTATAGTGTTAATGTTATTCGTGTCTCTGGAAAAATAAAAAAAAAAAAAAAATTAGTCATCAAGTTTGAGTACAATTTTGGGCACTGGATGGATTTTTTAGAAGGGCTTAGGAATTTGCCATACGTGAGGGCGAGTAAGTGTTGCACCCAGAAATTACTCGTATTACCAAATAAGTAGACTCGGGTTAGGCAAAAAATTTGTATTTTTTTTATACCTAAGTGCCTCGTGTGTTTTTTTTTTCTGTTCATGCGTCGGTAAAAAAAAAATAATAATAATAAAAATTACGACCTTCTTATATTGTATTGATATGGAGATTAATTTTTAGGTACGAGATAAGCAAACTCTGAGAGAGAACGAATTTCCGCCTTAATAAAACGTTAATTTTTTTTTACTCGGATACCGCAGCTTACAATTAAATACGAAGGAATGTTTAATCAAAATACGTAAATGATTCGAAATTACACACAGGTTTAATTTACGTAGTATGTAGGTACATTTTTTTCGATAAAAATATTTTTTAAACTACTCGTACTTATTTTTACACCGCATCAAAGGTATGTCGGGGAAGACGAGGAGAACATGGGGAGAACCGTAACTCGTTGTGGATTAATTATGTGGTAAAAAATTGTAATTTGTAAACAAGATCTACGCATATACGTAAGAAACCAAGATCAAGCACCAGACTAGAGGCCCATGGGTATCTATACGTCTTCATTCGCTTTGAGTGTGGGTAGATAAATAAACCTAGTCTAAACCATCTATCTTTTTTTCACGACCACGTATTATAAAATGCTGAATCCACCTTCACCGATTGGTTCTATTCTAAATTCTAATATTATTGGAACCAATCGAGTAACGTGGATACGGCATTATATAAACATACGTGGTCATGGAAAATAAAAAACGGTCTACGACTACCTCTGGGTTGGTGGTTATCTCGAATTATTTTGTTTATTCGCAATTTTCCGACTTGCATGTGATAATGACTTAATTGATTCGTTAGCTCGAATGATTGCCTAGGAGCGAATTTTATCAGATAAGCAAAATTGCCACAGTCGCGAAATAAATAGATACCCGAGCTGGCAACTGGGTAATTTATTGTTAATGATGATGATGCCGCGAAGATGCGAGAGAGATGTTCGAAATCAACGTTTGGGTAATTTTCTTTCAACTATAGTAATTTACCCCGGATACCGGATATTATTTTCAAAAGGAATTTTACGCCGGAAATTGACCTTTTGGATGATGATTTTTTTTTTCTATTTTAGGATTCGTACGTCATTACGTCGTAAACTAAAGTGTTTTAGGATGATTCGATTGGAATTATTCGTGAAACAGGAAGTGAAGATGATGTTGCAGATCCGTAAATATTATCGAATTCGGTTGTAAGGTGTAGGGGAATGATCAACTCTGTGCACTTTGATGATCTTGATTTTTTTTTCAACAGGTTACTTGATAGTTGATACCTGTCCTACCCTTTGATCTATTTGTACGTTTCTGGACAGTTTTAATGATTTTTTTTTGCCATTGTTAGTAGTACAATTTAACCATTTTTTTCGATGTTACTAGGAGGTAATTTGAATTTTTTTATTGAGATATGTTCAAATATTCAACGCTGGAACCTGCAAGAAAAATTAGCAGGAAAAAGTGGCTAAAAAAGTTCAAACGCTCTCGAGAAAAGGAAAATTTTTAATTTCGATAAATCGATTAATTTTTTGTCTTTGATGAATTGATTGAGTTAACTATCAATTTTGAATTATCAATTAAATTTTCCATTTTGATAAATTGATAAATTTTTGATTTTGGTAAATCAATAAATTTTTGGATTTTCATTAAAAAATGAGAAATTTTTCGATTCAGATGCACTGATTAAGTAATTTTAGGTCTTGAGAAATTGACTTTTTTTCAGATTTTTATGAATAGATTCATTTTTTGATTTTTGAGAAATCGACTAATTTTTTTATTTTTGAGAAATCAATCAATTTTTACTTGTAGATTGGTTAATTTTCAGATTTCTAAAAATTGATATCTTGACTTTGGTAAATCGATTTATTCTTTGATTCTGATAAATTGACAGGTTTTTCTGATGTCGATAAATTCTATGTTCAAAATTTTAGATATCGATTAATTTTTAGGTTTGAAAAAATTAATTAATTTTTTTAATTTTTGAGGAATCGATCAATTTTTCTAAATTAATTTATCAAGTTCTGCACTGAACGATTTTTTTTTTTGATTTTAGGATATCAGTTCTGATAAATTTAACTGATTTTCCTTATTTTAGAAAATTGATTTTTTTGATTGAAATCGATTAATTATCAAGAAGAAGAAAAAAAGAAAAATATACCTATTTTTTATATAGGATCACTGGATCAGATTAAGTATTTCTATAAATCGATTGATTTCTGGATTTTGGTAAATCAATTCATTTCTTAATGCCAATGAATCGACCAATTTCACGATTTCGACGAACTGATTAAGCAATTTAATTTTTGATTTTGCAAAGTGGAATATTTTTTTTTGTAATTTCCATAAATCAATTTGCTTTCTGATTTCTACAAACCGCTATATTTTTCAATTCTGAGAAATCGACTGATTTTTCGATTTCGATGACATTTTACGTAGATTTTGAGAAATCGAGACTAATAATTTTAGATTTCTGCTAATTGATTGATTTCTCAGTTTAGTAAATCCATCTATTTTTAAATTTTGATAAATGGGGCTATTTTTTGATTTTTTGAAAATTCAATAAATTTTTCAAGTTTGATAAATTGCGACTGATTTTTCGATTTCGACGAATTGACTAAGCTCTCTATTAATTTCCATTTTGCTAAATCGATCAATTTTTCATATTTTGATTTTTTGATTTCGACAGATCAATTTTTTGTAATTCTAATTCTGAGAAATTGATTGATTTTTCGATTTCGATAAATTAATTGAGGAATTTGGGGTTTTGAGAAATCCATTAATTTTCAGATTTTTATAAATTGATCGATTACTTATAAATCCTTTTTTAATAACCCTCATGAATTGACAATGTTTTGATTTTTGAGGAATCGATCAATTCAGTGACTTTTGTTAGTGGATTTATGTGTTTTTTTGTTCGATTCATTTTTTGATTCTGAAATATTGATCAATTTTTTGATTTTAAAAAAATCGATCGATTTTTTAATTCTGATAAATCTAGAGGAATCTGAGAGGAAAAATATGGGGAAGTCAGAAAGTTGGTGCATGACATTTTTTGAGGAGGGGGGGGTGTGATTGTTAAGTATTTGTAGAATAAAAAATTCAATTTTTTGAAAAACTGTACTGTTTTTAAAAAAATTGAGTATTAGAATTTCTATAAAATTAAGAGTAATTTTTTTCACATTTTCAAAAAATTATTAAATTGCCTAAATTGCAAAATTTCCAAAAAATTATCATATTTCCTAAAATTGATAAATTTTTTAGGATTTGAAAATTCGAAAAAATTATTGATTTTTTAAAAATTTCAGAATTTTTAATGATCCAATAATTTTCGAATATCAAATTTCCTAAACTTTGTTAACTTTTTTAAAATTCTCTAATTCGAAAAAATTATTGATTTTTCAAAAATTGCAGATTTCTCAAAAATTGTCAAACTTCTATTTCAAAAACTAAAAATTTTTAAAAATTGTTATTTTTTAATAATCCAATAGGTAATAATTTTCCAAAATTGTTTTGATTCTGGTAAATCAATTCATTTTTTAATTCTGATAAATTGGTTGATTTTTTTTAGGTTTCTATTAATTGATTAACCTCATTTTCGATTTTGAAAAATCGAATAATTTCTAGATTTTTATGAATCGATTCATTTTTGCCTTTGAAAAATTAATCAATTACCTAGTCCGTACATTTCTATACATCGATCGATTATTCGATTTTGATGAAATCTGTGAATCTTGATAAATTTTCTGGTTTTTTGAACTCAATACCTAGGTTGTGTAATTTATCTATTTTTATGAGTAAATTGAATGTTCTATTTCGATCAATTTTGTTGACCAATTTATATGGCCATTTTTTTAAATTTATTTTAGCGAACAAAATTTTATTTTTGGCATTTTATTTGTTCGTTTTAATTATCAAGACAGTCCATTTTCTAGCCAATCCTTCCACATGTGCAGAAATTGGATCAAAACCAATTTATATCGAATGAAATATTATCTACATCTCGAATACTTTATATTATGCTGAAATTCCACCAACGAAGACACGAATGTTGACGATGCACAAAAAAAAACAATCTTATCATCTATACAAATCACGTTGCTTAGCCTCCTATGCCAATTTTAGCGGTGGCTTTATACGTGCTGAAATTTCAACGACCTTGCGAGCTAAGTTATGTAACTGTTTTGTATTTTAACGAACTGAAGAGTCTGAGTTGAAAATTTTTTGTGCTGGTTTGCTCGACTCACGATGATGATACAATTTCATACAGTGTGGAAGTAGATCGAGCAACTGGTAAAATTCGCCTTCGTGAGGATGATTGTGTAACGTTGGCTCTTTGCTTCGGATAAAAACGAACTAACGTTAGCAGATGAGGATTTCCCATATGTACTTATGTGGTACCTGGATATATATTAATGTCATCGTCATTGCAGCTTCCCACTTTATTGTACGTACATTCCACGTATTAATCATTCAATGTGGATAAAAATTCACCGACTGAGTCATTCGCATTCCCCATACACATTTGATAAATTTTTCATCTCATACTCGTGTATAAGTTGGTTTCTCTGTGGCAGTGGCACTCGTTGGACGTATTCAAATTAGCCAGAATAAAATTTCCATTCTACTCAAACTCGTACTTCCTGTTTCGTTAAGGTAGTTCGGTTGCCGTACCTCCTCCTTCGCCGCTTGGACTCGATCCAAATCGCAAAAATCACATCGATCTGCAGATACCCGCATTTTTCGAGGCGATAACAAAATTAGCCATTTGCTTCTAGATCAAATTGCACGCTACACAATCGCACTGCGCTGGTTGCAAATCGTAGTATTGTTGCATAAAAGTTGAACGTGGATTTATATTGTTCCACGATGAAGAATGCGTTCGCTGAGAAACTGTTATTACAAATATGAGAAGTATGAGACACTGCATTGATTGAGAGACCGGCAAGAAAATGATCATTCTTGAAATTTTGTTTCTTTAAGTAAATACTAATATTCGGTGTCGACTTGTAACAATGAAACATACCAAAAGGTGTACAAACAGACTGGCACAAGTTTGAGTGAAATCGCAAGTCACCCAATACAATCGTACAGAACCTTGGAAAAACAGTAAAATCTTTCGCCGGAAGATTGATTTATTTCGACGCGAGGATGGCGATGGCGCTGGCTTCATTCGTTTTGTTGTGTTGTTTTTCCAAATACACCATTTGTATACGAATATGCGTGGACATGAAGATTTTTCAAATTAACTATTGCGATATAGATGGACTCTTTCGTCTCGTGTTGTACACGACAATTAAAAAAATTATTGTACTTATATAGGCAAATGGAAAAACGTGAACTAAATTTATATTAAGTCGTTGCGGAGGCCGATTAATTAATACTGGCGTGTAATACGCGTTGCATAAATATACCTATCAAGGTATCACATGGTTTTTAATTCTTTCACGTGAACTAAGATTTAAAAATGACGCGAAGAGAAAAATCTATCATTGAAGTGGAATGAAAATTTTTCCAAGACCTCTATTTCGGAAAGTGACGAAATAAGCTTTTAAAGTGGCTGCTCATTTTCGTAGCAGGAGAATATTGCGAGAAGAATTTCTTATAGCGAGGTTTACGACTCGTAGTGCTCATACGAGGATCTTCGAGGATACCAAAACAAAACTTCTCGAGGGTACCATGAGCGAAACCAAAGTATCCTCACCTCATTTAATATAGACAAACGAAAAAAGGAAAACCAAATGTGCTAGTGATAAAATTGGTTCATCCCTCAAAGGAGTTTAATCTGAACAGCTGAAGTTGATATTGGCAGTGATTTTGACCAACATTGGCAAAAAATTAGGATTCACTTTGAGGAGGAATCTCAATTAACTATTTTAGGTACCACTTCAAGAAGGGGTTTTATCGAACATTTATGGATACAATTTTCTTTTTATAATCGAGGCAATTGTAGGCAATTATGTAATTTGCTCAAGTCTGCAGACCAGTTTTTTTTCTTCAAATACTAAAAACGTCACAAAAATGAATTTTTTCTTTCTTTGAAAAAATAGTCGAAGTTGAAAATTTTTTATAAAAAATAATTTTTGGAATATCTTGAAAAATTTTATAGATAAATTTTCGAATTAATTTTTCATATGCATACAGGGTGGTTCAGTTAAGTGGTCGATGGCTTAACAAAAAATTGGCATAATTTTTTATTCAGTGCAGAGTGTTTTTCTGACCGAATTAAAGTGCTCACAAAAAAATGCCCAGAACCAAAATTGTAAAGCGTGAAATTTTTTTACTGCAATAATAGAAGATTTTTTTTTTCTATGAGGCTTAGTTCTCGTGATTTTTGCAGCCGAAGTTGGTAACGTTAAAATTTTATAACTTTTTCATTTTTCATCTGTCTTCCTGACCAAACTAAGGGTCCTACGAAAAAACAATACGAATCAAAATTATAAAATGGTGAGCTATTTTTTCTGCAGCAATCAACAAGTTCTGCTCTGGGTAGTTTAGTTTTCGTGATTTTTCTAGTCCAAGTTTGTAAGTGAAAAAATTCGCAGATTTTTAATTTTTTCGTTGACTACAGAGTATTTTTCTGGCCGAACTATGGGGCATGCAAGGAAAAAAATCCAAAAATCAAAGTTTTTTTCTAGGAGGTTTAGTTTTCGTGATTTTTACAATAAAAGTTCGTAGGTATGATGAAAAAATTTGTAACTTTTCATGTTTCATATTTTAATACAGACTGTTTTTCTGGCTGAACAATGAGTCGCACAAAAAAATGCCAGGAATCAGAATTTTGGGGTGAAATTTTCTTTCTGCAGTGATGGACAAGTTTTTTCTAAAAGGCTCAGTTTTCGTAATTTTTGCAATCGAAGTTCGTAAAGTAAAAAAATTTATAACTTGTCATTTTTCAAATTTCGTACCGTGTTTTTCTGACCGAACAAAGGGTCGTACAAAAAAATGCCAAGTATCAAAATTTTAGAAGATGAGATTTTCTTTCTGCATTGATAGAGAAGTTTTTTTTCTACGAGGCTCAGTTTTCGTGATTTTTGCAGTCGAAGTTTGTAACGTAAAAACTTCCTAACTTTTCATTTTTTTAATCCTACCAAATTTTTTTCTGGTCGAACAAAGGTTGCTACAAAAAAATGCCCAAAATCAAAATTGTAGAGTATAAAATTTTCTTTCTGTAGTTATAGATAATTTTTTTCCCTAGGAGGCGTATTTTTCGTTATTTTCGCAATCGAAATTCAAAATTGATAATGATTTTTTTTATCGCGAACTTTAACTGCAAAATTCAAGAAAACTAATCCCCCTGGAAAAGAAATAATTCCCTTTCGACCAAAGGAATTCTCACATTTAAAATTTTGATTCTTATCATTTTTTTCATATGACCCTTAGTTCGACCAATAAAACACTCCATACTACGATTAAAATGCCTAATTTTTTGTCGTTTTCAAGATCATTGACCATTTAATTAGGTCACCATGTATAATCACGATTTTAATTTTTTTTACTGATAAGACCTTTAAAAAAAACACCCACAATACGTCACCTAAATATTTTTATTGATAAAATTTCACCTTAAAACATAATCTATTCGACATACCCAGATACAGGTGTATGTGCACTCGTATCTAAGTGAAAGGGAAACCAACATTACGATGTGATAATACAAATCTAGATATCTGTACCATGTTAATCGTTCGTTCAATACCTAATCGTTTACTTTATCTACGCTATAAAAATGTGAACTTGATTTTTCGAATCGGTCAAAGGTGATTGAAAATTATCCCAAAATTACCCACACGGTGAATTTGCTGTGAAAAAGGTCTGTTAGAGGTCGAGAAGGTCTATTTATTGTAGAAAACAGGGTCATCAACCTTACAAAATATGATAAATAAAATTTTCACAACTGAGAGTTTGAAATCAGCGGAGCGTAAAAGCAGCATTGATTAATTTTCCAATAATTTTTCATCACTTCGAGATGAGATTATTAATTAGCGAAAATGAGAATCATATTACATCGATAATACGACAACTTACTTAATTAACATGTTGAAAACGAGTATTCACTTCGAACCAACCAAACAAAACGCGCACAATCGATTCAGAAATTAAATTTAATATTTCACTTTAAATTTTCTTTTCACCATTGTCAATAGAGTGGGAAAAAATTTTCATAAGAAATTCCGCGCAAACACAAATCGATTAGAAAAATATGAATGAAAAACCAAACACAAAATTACAAATAATATTACGAACAACACACTATAAAATCACGACGGACTAATAAACTCGCGAATAAAAATATTTTGCTTTAAATTTTCCTTTTCGTCTTCGCGTAACTAGATACACACGACGAATATGACGAGTAAACAACGTGTCGCACCAAATAGTTAAATAACTTTCGTGTATAATTATTCAGAAGACTGTTCTAAACGTAATCACAATTAGCGAAGACCATTTCCAACGGTAGTTAATACGGACGAAAGTAACCACAGACTAATGTTCTATGAGAAACAAGGACCAAGTTACTGGAACACCTTGTAAGATTCCATAAGACGAAATAATCTCCCTCTCTTTTCTTCCCTCATTACGACGCTCAGGTCATAGGAAAATGTACGATTCTTGTGGTTTTCTCGACTTGAAGAAACGACTAAATCATGAAGAGTATCAGGTATTCCCTTGTTGCTTCTGATGTTTTTTTTTCTTCTATTTTTTGTCTAATGCAAAACTGGTATTTCAATTATTCGGCAGTGATACGGCGCGGTGGTGGAAATGTGCCGCCGCCGCGTTCATTCATCGGTCGTTTTTTTTTTTTTCGACCGAACGATCTCGAGGAATTTTTTTAGATGCAGTTTTTTTAGTGGTTGGGATATTTAGGTGGGAAATTCTGGCTGTTGAAGACGATTGCTTTGATGAGATGTTTTTTTTTTTCAATTTGAAAATAAATACAGATATTTATTGAACAATTATTTTTGAGAAAAAAAATGAAAAAAATCATTTCTAAACACGAGAGTTCAAAAAAAAAATTCAAAAAGAATTTTTGAGAAAATATTTGAAAGATAAAAGTTTAAAAAAATGAGGAAGAATTGAAAAAAAAAGAAAAAGTAATGAATTTATTAGAACAATTTCCAATGAAAAAATTATGACGAAAAGTTTGGCTTGAAAAATGACAAAATGGTCAAAAAAATTCCGGTAGGTTTTCATAAAATCATTTTTGAGAAAAATTTGCAATTATTATTACTTTGGCCTAAAAAAAATTCAATGCATATTATCGATAAATTTGTCGACACTTTCAGAAAAAAAAAAGTTGTGTGAGAAAATTCCTCAAGAATTATTTTTTTTAAATGTTGAAAAAACAAAGCAATTCCGGTATATGTAATTTAATGACATTTTTTGTGAAAAAAATTTTAATGATACAGTTTTAAAAATGAGATTTAAAAGAAGATTTTAAACAGAAAAAAATCTGAAGAAAATGAAGGACTTTTTTAGAAAAGTTGCAGAGATTTTTTCAAAAAAAAATAATAACAAATAAGAATTTTTGTAGAAAC
>FIZV01060853.1:0-21770 GCA_900050545.1 Trionymus perrisii | reverse complement strand
CATGCATCAACTCACAATGTGTTGCAGAGTTACTGGTTGGAAGGCCTTACTTCTAACCCGGAACAGCCTGTATAACCGAAGGATCATGCGAGACATTGAGAATAACAGAGAGACCATGTAGAGCCTTTGAAAAAATTCATCTCAATCTAAGATCGATGAAACGCCTTCAGAATAGTGATGCAATTATCCCCTATGGTCTCCATTTTGGAAAAAAAAATGAGAAATGATCAAATTTTCAACCGTTTGCATTTTTATTTTTTTTGGCTCTTAAATTAACCAATCAAAGTTGCTTCTTTCATTAATTTTTTTTTTCATGTTTTCCCTCACTTAATTTCAAATGGTTTCTAGCAGTCTCTCAACTTACAAGTACAAAAAAATAATAATTTGGCAATCAAATATCACAAAAAGAAACAACTGTGATAGGCCAAAACAAAAATTAATTTTTTTTTCATTTTTCTAAAAAATTAAAGTGGCAATTATAGGGAAAAAATAAAAAATATAATAATTACGTACCTTACTGATTTCTTTCAAAATTAAAAATCAGCTAAAAGTTGTTCCACTTATTGTTAGGTACTGTACTCTGTACTATGTTGCACCATAGAGAAGTACACTGCGTTTCATATTTATATCAGTTCACAATTTCACACGTCAGTCGTAGTGTTTTCCAAAAGACAAATTAATAAATTAATCTTTAAATGGCTGACTTTCAATAGGTAGAGCAAATGTCTACTTGGTTCGTTAGCGTCGTTTAATAAATTTTCAAACGTAGTATTTCGAAATGACCGCGTAAAACTTTCCCCCCTAAAACTATTCGAAATGAAACTTTTTCAGAAATTCATTTTGTGCATCAACACAGATGTGCTGCACAAGCACTCAATCACGAGTAGGTACAACACGAAAAAGAGAAATTAAAAAAATCTCCGTACCCGTATATACCTAAATGTCACACAATACGCAAAAAAAGGCTCAGGTAAATATAAATTGACACGGAGATAATTTTAGTTGATATATGAAAATGCTAAAGCGAAACGGATCTGGCAAGTGAGAGAAATTGATCGCTTTGCCGGGTCCAATTTAAAATGTAAAATCTAAATTTCCATCTAGTTAGGAAGATTTTATTGAAACGGCGAAATTTTGTCACTCTGCCACTATATTTAGCTGATGCGGATATTATAATATCAATTTAGAACATTACATCAACAAGCTTTCGTCTCTTTTAGAAAATTCAAAGAGCAACCTTTGGCAAATTAACGATTAAATAGAGATGAATCTTTTACGTGTGAATCTACCAAATATACCTGCTCGTGTTTCAACTTAGGTAGGGGTGTCAGATTACTCGCGTTCCTCTCTATTTTCGAAATTCTCAACTTTGCGAAGCAATCTATACGAGCTTTAATTGGTTTTTGCACCATGAATTGCGAATTCGAATAAACGAAAGTAAGGTGATTTGGAGGTAGCTCAGTTTACCATTCGGTATTCGACATTGTTTAGTAATGATTTTGAAGCATCGTTTCCACCGTTTGAACTAGCCGGCTTATTTCGTTTATAAACACATCGTAAAAGTGAGCACCTTCTGAAACTTCAGATTCGAACAGAACTAATAACAGTACGGTAACTAGACCCCACCACTAGCAGAAAATACACATTAAAAAAATGTTTTATACACATGGTGCTACCTCAATTTAGAAAGATTAATTTTTAGTCGGAAATATGGTGGTACCGAAAAAATAAACTCTTTACTATTGACAATTGACATTTTTTGCCCACTTTTGGAAATGAAGGCGCTACAAAATTTTGAAAATAACGGATGTTTTCGAAGATGGAAACTTTAGCACATAAGTTTTTTTTACTCCTGTCAAAAAGTTTATCCAGTTTGATTTATCTTCTTGATAGAATTTTTCAATTCTCATGTCCCGCTGATGTCCCTCCATAATTTTCGGCTCACATCAGATGGTCAATGAGCACAAGTGATAGGTATATGGAATTTACGAAATTCCTTCATGATAATGCATTCGATGCTTCGAAAACAAAGGCGGTACAGAGCTTTGAAAATCAGAAAATCTGCTTTCTTCTAAATTTGAAGTTATGTAGCGCCTACATTTTTGAACGTGAACAAAAAGTTCCACGTTAGTATTACATGTGCTCGACCAAAAATTACTTTTTCTGGATTTTATTTTCCATTCCTTTAACAATTTTCAAGATAGACACAATCTGAAAAAAAATTTTTGTTCCTTTATACATTAATATTATGAAACATCCTTTAGACATGGTGCCTATCTCAAAAATGGAACGAACAAGGAAAAATAAAATTAAGATAAAAAAATAATTGGGCAAATGGCTGGTAATTTAAAAAACGAACATTATTTTCTTACTTTTGAGATTTTTTTGACCTAGATTTAAAAGGAAGGCGCAACAAAGCTTTGAAAATTGATGGTTTTGAAGTTTAATTAATCGCAGCTCTTTTATTTTCACAGATGGACAAATTTTTCACAGAGGCAATATCTATGGCATGCGTTTCTTATTACTGTAACTCCTTTAATTTCAAAGATAGGCATTCCAAATCTGATTGGAACTTCTTTTGTCTTCTTGAAATACGATTCATTGGCGGCGTAGAAAATTTTTTTGAACGCAGTGTTGCTAATACTTGATTTTGCTCCAAAAACTTCGTAGCGCCTTCACTTTTAAACTTAGCCAATGAATCTCACAAAACCCTTTATACTCACCGGTTTGGAATCGAACAAAACTTGGATATTTGGAAACAGCATGTCCTAAAACCTCGAGAACTAAAAGTTTAGCTGCTCTATTTAATTTTTACCCCTTCTGGAGCAGTTTAAAGCTACTGGAGACACCCGAAATCTCGCTGGAGCTCCAGAACGGCTGAAAATTGCGAAATTCGGATTCGGAGAGTCGATATTTGGCCAGATAAATTTTTTCTTTCGCTTTACGGTTAAAGGCGGGACGATTAGAAATTTTTCGGAAATTTGGTAGTTTCAAAACTGGGCAAAAATCAATTTTTGTACTCCCCTGCTGGAATTTCCTGGAGAAGTAGGTTATTCGGCTGACATACTCGAGAATAGTGGATAACGAAAGTTTTAGCGGGCCAATTTTATTTTCACCCCTTCTATAGAGTGGTTTAAAGTTACTGGAGAAAAAAATCAACATCTCGATAGAGGCTCCAGAACGGCTGGAAATTGCCAAATTCGGATTCGGTGTGCCGATATTAGTTAGAAAATCAATTTTCATTAATTTTGGTAAATAATTACTCTTTTTCGAAAAATTCACATTTTTGGTGGAAAAAAGTTAGTTTTGAATTTTCAAAGATTCTCCAAAAAGCAAAAAATGAAATTGGGCAGCTAAAATTTTGGTTCTGGGGTTTTTTGGACATGTTCTTTCCGATTATTCAAGTTTCGTTCGATTCCGAGCCGGTGATTACAAAAGGTTCCCTTGTCAGAAGTACAAAATGTTCATTTTTTAAATTTTTTCTAGTACTGCTCAAGTGCTCATTACGGTGGATCAAAAAAAAACATAACTTCGATTTTGCCCAAGTACAAGGGGATGCTTAATGTTGAATTGAAGATCTCCCATAGAAAATTTTAGGGCACTAGCTCAAAAGAGAACTGATTTATGGATGCGGTTAACAACTTTCAATTTTCCTAAAAAAAAAAAAAAAATTTACCAAAAACAATTGGGAAATATGAAAATCGAAGGTAGGTAACTCTGCCAACCCTGTAATGAAAAATTTTCAATTATTTCTATCGAGATAAATTTTTGCGTCAATAGAAGCCATTCAAGTCCAGTTTTGGTACCAAACCAAGCAAAATGGCATTTCCTCCTTTTTTTTTTAATAGGTAAGTAATTACCTAATTCAAAAAACTCAATTTTTCAGTGATCCGAAACTTTTTAAGCCCCTGGTAGGTTGAGAAAAATGGTACCCAATTTCAAGTCCAATGGTATGGTTAGGGGAGGTGTAGATACTCAAATTACAATTTTGAAGTTGCGTGAACAAGCACTAGGCAGATGGCACTTCCCAAAAAAGCTCAAAAAAAAACGTTATTTTCCAAAGCCACCCCACTTTGAGCATCCATTACTCCATCCTACTGTTAGCTAGGGTCCTAAAATTTTCCACGACATATTTACAATTCAAAATGAACCATCACCTTGGATTTGGTCCAAATAGGTGGTATGTTTTTTTTCAATCCACCCTACTAAGCCATATGCCCAATCTATTTTTTTTTTTTTCAATTTAATTTTCCCTTGTCCCCTCAATTTTTGAGATAGACACCAATGGCACCATGTGTATAAAACATTTTTGTTAGAGGTGCCCGGTTGTACCAAAATTTGAAATTTCAAAAGGTTTTCCCTGGACATTCTGTGTCCGTGTATAGTCGCTAAGTTACATATTACATAGGTACTCTATTTAAAATTATGATTATTTAAACAAATTCTTCATTAGTTGCAAACCTCATCTTAATAAATTTTACTCGAAGGTTTCACTCTCTGAAATCTCTATCTGTTCTCGTTTTCTTAGTTACAGTTTGCAAAACAAATTAAAATTCTTACCAACTTCTCGATACCCTACAGCTTAATTTTACCACCGCATCCTTTGCATTCCCTCTACCCCTACCCCTTACACCTCGTCTTGAATTTCGTTTTAGACGACGACAGATAATATTTTAAAGGAATTTTTTTAACGTGGTTATTATTCGATACCTCGAGGAAAAAATCAATTTTTAAAAATTCAAAACACTCGTATCTATAACACCACCTTCGAGGGTAGTTAGGTTAGGTACAGGTAGTTACCTATAAGTACAAGTATTCGGGTTACAAAAGAATAAACTTTTTTGTTCGCAGTTTAAAACGTCGTCAACGGTGGAACTTTCGAAAAAAAGGAAAAAGCTCCAATTTCATTTATTTTTTTCGCCGCCACGATCGATATCCTACAATATTAGTTGAATTTAATTCGAAAAAAATAAGAAAAAAAATGTACCTATTACGTAGAAAAAATCAGGTAAATGTAATATATTTTCTCGGAGTGAAAAAAATCATTATATAAAGCTATAATTAATAAATTTGAAAGGAAAAATTCGAACATTGAAAAACTTTTCCAACTTTTGATCATCTCAACGAGCTGGATTTTTTTCATGGTCGAATTTTTTGCCAAAAGGGATAACTCCGATGAAATATAACCCTTCAAAGCAATTCTCTAATTACGAGTATAAGTTGTTTCAAAATATTGGTCAATTTTCAAACAACTTTTGAGTTTTTATTAATAAATTTCCAAAGTAAAACGAAATTTTAATCTAGTTAAGTAGACAGAATACATATTCGAATTCAAAGCCTGAAATGAAATTTTTTTTCGAAATAGTTGATACCCTTTCGATAGGAAAAAAACTCGACGTCAAATTTTTCCTGAAGCGAACGTACGATTTAACGGATTGTTCGGTGTTTACATTCGAAATCGTATCGTTATCTATAAATCATTGTTGACAGCAGGTTCAAGTGGGTGCTAGTTTTTCTTTTTTGAAAAAAAAAACCTATACGCTGTAGTACATTCTCCTAGAAGAAAAAGAAATTCCGACGGTGGTCGTTTTTATAAAGGGCGTGTATTTGAAAAGCCATAAAAAATTTACTTCATCATTTTAAGAGAGGTTGTTTCGTACTAAGAAAACATTTTATGTAAAAAAATCAAGGACACGCTTTAATGCTTTGTATATTTTCTCACTTTAAACCATTTTTTTTCATGTCAATGATTCGAAAATTTAAACCATACATTTTCCAAGTGAATTATCAAAATGTAAATTTATTTTTGTTCAGGAATAAGTATGTAAGGTACGTAAGTGAGACGACGTAACATGGTGAATCCTTCATTTGCTGATTATGATGCATAAAATTAGACAAAACGAAACTTGCTCCTAAAAAAAGCTTCGATTGCTTAGTAAGTTTTAGTAGGTATTATGAAAATTTACGAGCTGTTTCTCGACAAGATGTACTAAGTGCCTACACCTATATTAAAAATACTACATACAACATCGATAAATCGTCGTTTGAAAAAAAAGAAAAGAAAAAAGAAAAAATGAAAGAAAGTAACGTTTTACATTAAACGGAAAGGTATACCCAAATACAGCTCAAACAATATAAAAGTACCACAACAAATAAGTTAGCTACCTACATATACGTATAATATTATCACGACTATGTACTTACGTCATTATTATATCCCCTTACACAAATCTATTAATGCACGTTGTTTATGAAAAAAAAAAAACACATATTACAAAACAAATAATTCTAAGTGATCTTATTCTCGATGCAGAACATACATTCGAATATCACTAAATCGTCAAACGCAAACAGTATTCGGATAAATTCGGCAATTTTCGTAAGAGCACAGCGCGCAACTTAGCAAATCCTCCAAACATGGGATTGATTTTTTCGAATGCCCTACCGCTGTACGTAGGAGAAATGAAAATTCTTATCATTACTCAAGCGGTAGCCGTATTTATTATACAAATTTCACTGCTCAATCGTCGAAAATTTCGGCGACAGCCGCAGTTATGTACTTAACTTACTAGGTTTTATAAGCTGTATATAAGAAGTAGCAGCAGAGTTATAAATATGATTGAATTTTTTACTCATCGAATATTTCTCACGTATACGAACGCAAAACTTTACAGGCGTGTTGCTTGACAATACTCGAGGAGATGCCCTCTTTTTTTGTGTATAGGTGCTATATTTTTCGGTACCTCTACGTAGCTAGTAGCTACCTACCTATAAAAGCTTTAGTGATACAGATATTTTCAGGGTATGGGAGGGAACACTCCTTTTATCATGGCATTTTGTAATGCTATAACATAACTTCTTTAAAGTGTACCTACTTACTTACCTACCTACCTACCGACCGACAGCTTTATTAATAGTACTTATACTATTTTACTTCACGCGGGAAAAAATGGGGTTTCTTTTTGGTCAATACGTACGTAGGTCCTCGTTTGCAATTTTATTGCAAAAAATATCTTTATGGCACATCTACAAGTACTTTTGAAACTCTTTTCCAGTTGAGCTTATTTCTATTTAAGTATCAGATAGAAGTTAGGTCAGGTACAAGATCATCACCAAGGCCGGGACAAAAAATAAGTCTTTATGAGATGTGAATTATATGTACAATCATTTGGTCCAAAAATAGCCCAAAATGTGGAATTCTTTGGAAAAAATTTTATAAATATTTTTGTCATAAAAATTATTTTTGAAAAAAATTGCAAAAAGTAGGTATTTGGAAATTTTTGAAAAAAATTAAAAAATAGCAATCATCAATATAATATACATATATTTTTTTAATACAAGAAATTCTCTTGGAGAGAAATATACCTACAAAAAAAATGATTTGAAATTTTCCTGAAAGAATTTGAAAATTCTATTTTCAATTCGCAAAAATAAGGAAATGTGTAATTAAGAATTTTCCTAAAAAAGATTCAAAAATCATATTGACAAATTCTGAAAAAAAAAATACTTCTTTCAAAAATAAAATTTCTTGGTAAAGAAATTTGCAAAATGGAAATATGTACTTGAAAAATTTTACAACAAATTTTTAAAAATATTATTTAGTAAAAAATTTTTTGAAAAAGTTTCATAAAAGTTTGTAACATAATATTTTATTGAGAAAAATTCTTTTGGAAAAAATTTCTATAGAAGAAATACCTACTTCAAAACTTATCTTGAAAAATTTATCAGAAGGTACCTAACTTATCATTAATGATCTGTTAAAAAAAATACAAAAATACCCAAAAAAAAATCTATTAAAAACAGTTTTCATGGAAGGGGGGGCTTGGAAAATTTGATGAGAAGATTTCTGGAAATTGAAAAAAAAATTACAAAAAATTATGACAACTTTTAAAAAATATTTTTGGGCACGAAAATTTTTTTAGAGAGAAATTGCAAAAGAAGTAATTAAAATAATAGTCTTTAAAAAAATTCTGACATTTTTTTTTCAATTTCTAAAAATCTTAATTTTTATCAATTTTTTTTTATGAATACCTGATCCAAAAATAATTTTTATTGTACTTTTTAAAACATTTATTGATGAAACTACCTATTAAATCTTTCAAGATAATTTTTTAAGTATTATCTCTTTATTTGTGATTTCTTAAAGAGAATTTTACTTATAAAAAATATGTTAAAAACATTTTTGGATATAATTTTTGAACTTGTTTCAAACTCTTGAAATTTTAAAATATTTTTTGGCACGGGAGTTTTTCTTGAAAATTTTGCACAAAAGAAACATTTAAAAATTTTCTTCAAAAAATTCATAAATCTCACCCAAACTTTTTTTTAATGCTGTTTTTTCAACAAAAAAGTCACTTTGGAAAAAATTCAAAAATTCTTACCAAAAATATTCTAATAAACTTATTTTTTGCACAAAATTTTTTTCAAAACGAAATTCACAAAAAGAAAATTATAGGTAGGTATTCAAAAAAATTTCCAGCAAAAAAATCAGAAGTTCTGTCAATTCTTTTAATAAAAAATTTTCATGCTTATTTTTTGTTTGTGAAATGAAATTCTCTTCAAAAATGTTTCAAAGCAATTTTTGAAGAGAAATTCACACAAAGGAAACATTCAATTTTTTCAACTCAAAAATCCTACAAACAAAATTTTTTAACCATGTTTTTTCTTGAAAAACATTAAAAACACTTTAAAAAAATTTTCGGTGCCTGCAAACGGTTTTCTTGAACAAATTTTCCAAAAAAAAAATTACTTTTAAAATTTTTCTAAAAAAATATCAAAAGTTTTATTAAAATTTTAAATAAAAGCTCACAAAAAATTTTATTGCAATTTAAAAATAATTTTTTGTATGAATTTTTTTTTGGAGATACTCGCACAAAATTTTCCTGAAAAAATTAGAAAATCACATCAATATTTTTTTTTTTTTCATTTTAACCGATAATAAATTCTCTTCAAAAAATTTTGTTAAATAAAATCCATCTTCTTTTAAAAATCAAAAATAGTAATTTTTGGAACTAAAATAGGTACTTAATTATCTTAAAATAAACTTGTGTTAAAAATTTCGTTCTGAAAAAATTTTAAAATTTTAATACGTATAGGCATATTTATGTTTAAAAAATTCTCTTGAGGTTTTTTTTTCAAATTCAAAGATTCTATCAAAAAGACTTTATTGTCGTAATAATTGGCTCATTTTTACAAAATGTGCATATAATATAAAATACATTTTTAACTTTCGAAATCAACATGAGATCAGTAGCTTCTATGAATTGCAGAGAAAAATTGAAAATATTAAGTGTTTATAGGCACCAAAAATTTAAAAAAATTATAAATGCATAATTTGATATGCACTTCAGATCCTTAAAATTCGAATTATTTTGTTTCTTAATTATTTTGAAATCACAGAAGTCAAAAAAAGTGAGAATGGAAAATATGAATTTTCAGGTAATTGATTCTTGATTTTTTCAGGTAATTGATTCTTGATTAACTTAATTCACATTGAAAAGGAGGTTTCCATCTTAAATTTTAAAGTACCTACGTACTATAACGCAAAAAATAATAATAAAAATTCAAACCCATCGAACGCATCAACTCTCTTTATTATATTATAAAACGAAAAAATGAACTATGTACTTAGTTTAAATTATTTACGGTAAGCGATTCGCTCGCGAATACGACTTTTCATTTCAATAAACCGTAACTTCGGAACTTCTTCAGCGAATTTTTTCTTTTAAAATATCAAATGAAATTTCCGCAAAACTCGGCGTATCAAGTTTGATTTAAAATAAGCGAATACAAAGTAAGTAGAACAGCTTACGTAAACTCAATTTCAAACTTGGACTCTTCCGTTAAGGGAAAATAATGATGTTACAGAGCAGGTAAGTTTCGCTCTTTGTTTTCCACTGTATTAATAGGTACGTAAATTTCAGAAGGTAAACATATTGTTCAATTTGCTAAGAAATTGAACGCGGCAGGTAGACTAAATTTAAAAAGAGAACCCAACGATAATAATTGTATACGGAGAAGGGAAACAGAAGTTTGTTTAAAAGGAAAAAACCAAGCCCATAAAAAAGAAAAAACAAGCTAGATACCATACCTCATCTGAATTAATAAAAAGTCTAATGAAAGTTTATTTTGGAAAGTTTTACATCGAGCGAGGTGGAAAAAAATTCGATGAAAATTTTAACGACTTACCACGATACTACTCACTACCGCATCTCGTGGAAAATCGGTACCTACGAAATGTATTACTTCACCAAGTTCAGATACTACATAATTGAATTCAAAGCTTGCCATTTTACATAACTTGAAACTTTTTCAAATTTTTATCGTTGGTAGAAAGTATAGGTATGTAAATCTTTAAAAAGCCGATACATTCGGGGGGTTTCTCCCAGTGTACCCTCATTTTTTATCAAAAAAATTCCCTTCGAGCTATATCTCTGGAAATTCCAGTTTTCCAGAAATGATGTAAAATTTGCCCAAGTGCAGCTCAGCACGTATAAACTTGGATATATCGTACTGGTCACCATCTCGATCGATTGGATCCGGTTATTCCAAAAACTTTTGTTCCAGATTCACAAACCATATTTTTCTCCAGTCACCAATTTCATAAAAAAATGAAAAATTCGCCACCCGCATGCGGATCAACAAACATATCTGAAAATCGGTTTATACCCTAATTTTGGCTTTCCGAATCAATTGGAAACGGTTTTGAACCGTTCTGGAGCCTCCAGCAAATATGAAAGAAATCCGCAAAAAACCCGATCTGCAAATCCCCCCCCCGGTATAACCCTAAAAGTAGTCTTGGATTTTGACGACAATGGCATAGATCGACGCTGAATCTCAATACGTACTATATTTTGGATATGGGTCATTTTGTCCCGAAACAGGTTGGCAGGGATCAGAGACGGGCAAATTCAGAATGCGTTCTGAATCGATTCAATTAAGGAGCAGAAAGAACGGATTCTAGGATCCGCTCCTTGAGAGCGGAGAATGAACGCAACTCCTTGGACATTCGTCTCGCACCTTTCACTCTAGCTCACTCTAGTTAACATAAGGCGTACTCACTCTACCAAATTCATCATAAGGGAAAGGGGGGAAAGATGTCAGAGAATCTCATGAGAATCTCAAGAATCTACATTCGCGAACGCAAATGAATCGATTCTTTGCCGTTCATGAGTGGACGGTGAACACGAGATTCGTAATGCTCAATTCATGAATTTGCTCTGCCCAACTCTGGCAGGGATTAGCGAAAAAACCACGATTTTTTCAAAAATTCCTCCTCTTTAAAAATTATCTCCCCTCCAGGGATCCCCCGGGGCTGAAATTTTTTCTGGCTGATTTTCAACTCAAAATAATTTCCCTGAAATTTGTTCAAAACCATCCCGACTTTTTTTTCGTCCCCCTCCCCCTAGAGTACATACCTAACTTTTTTATTCTCCAAATATTAAATGTCTAACCTATTATCATTTTTGTACTATTTTTTTCAAATTTTTCATCCACCTCGATCGAAATAAAAAAATTACATTTTTACCGTGAAATTTATTTTCAGCAGACCCTTTAACCAAAAATTTTCACATTTCTATGGAATATCTAAAAAATTGTAACTCGTTCGCATAGGTACATTTTTTCAGATTTTTAAATATTTGCATTTTGGCTTTTAAAAAAATATAGGTACGGTACGTAATAAAATTTAAAAAAAAAAAACGTCAAAATATTGTTAAATTACGTAGTTGTTATGAAACGGGCATTTCATATTTAAGTGAATTACCTCGCCGACTGTTTGCGATTTTTTTGATAAATTGAAAAAATCGAATGTGCGGTGAATATTTAATTTATAAGCGCACGGTTGCAAAATGAAAAACCAATAATTTATGCCGTTCGGAAAATTTATTCAGAATTATTATGATTGTCAATTTCAGACGAAGTCGGCCATTATTACTAATGGCTTTCAACTAGAATTTCGTCCGATATGACCGATTACGTTTATTAAGTAGGTATACAAACTTTTGAAATTTTCGTTCTTTATAATATTCGCATTGATTGAACTTATCTAATTTTGTGATACGCGATCAAACAATCAAAGCGATAGGTAAATGGCTAATTTTCGTAAAAGTTTCGGATCTACCTCAATCTTTCGATAAGACCTACGACCGTGGGACACGCGTCAGCAAAAATTCAGCTCTCCAATATCCACGTGGACAAACCACACATATACATAACGTTATATAATTTATTTGAAAGTATCCCTCTACCAGGAAACCAAGCCGGCGTGAAATGCAGCGGCGTTCGTTACAATTGCACGTAAACGAGAGAGCGCAGACGTGAAAATATCGATTTTTGCAATCTCGCTCATTGTTATGCTTTCAACACTAGCTATTTCATAATGCTCATTTTATAGATATTTCCTCCGGCATTTATTTTTACTTTAGTGAATACTATATTTTAAATTTTAAAATATTAATATTGGGAAAGTTCCTCGTAGTGTTACCGAATTAGCTCACTACTCCGAAAAAAACGTATCTAGGCCGGTAGATACCAATAACGAAATTTCCTAAATAGTAAAACATGCTCTGTGATTGAGAATATGAATGAATGAAGACTAATTTATTACACATTCAGGTAAGATCGAGTATATTCTTTTCTAGATAGGTACTTATTGTTTTCAAACCTGGAAAAAAATTATTCAAAGAAAAGGCAAAGGGCAAACTGAGAAAATTGCTCATCTAAATAATAAACCGCGAAAGCCCCGGTATCGGAATGGAATCGTTTGTGTATAAAGCTCGACATCATGTTGAATGCTTTTGCGGCCCTATCAATTAATCACTTTTGATTTGATTTTTTTCAGTTTATTGGATTCATAATTTTGACACTAGTCCCATGGCCTGGTCCAAGCGTATTCAAAATAAGATGTCCCCGAGATAGTTCTACCGTCGTGAGACAATTAATTAAAAATGTAAGTTCCACGATTACCTATTTTATGCCTATTTTGTATTAGAGGTATTTCGTTAGACTATCTTAATTATGTCGTTATTGTAGAAAAGATGTTTATTCAGGGCAAAAGAATTGAGGGAAATTTTTTTAACCCTATAAAAAAAATATCTATATTTTCCATAAATCTGTCTTTCTTCCTCTTAAAGTCCAAAAATAACAATTCGATGCTTACAAAGTATAAAATACTTTGGTGAATATTTATGGAATTGGTTCGTTGGTCAAATATTAATACGAACACTATAAAAGAAAAATTTAATAGTTCAAATTTAAAATTTTCGGATGCGCCGTTTAGACGTCAGAAGTTCTGCGCATATTCAACAGGTTATAACATAAAAGCCATAGGTATTGATGGTAAAAATATCATCGATAGAAAAATTATACCTATACTTGACATCTTAAAAAAAAATCAATTTCTAATCTCATAAATACGACTATTTTCAACCTTATACTACATTCGTTAGATTCGTCGCAAACCAAATAGAAATGTCGGTATAAAGTTGAAGGGTGTGTCATTATGTACATTGTAGATATAAATTTAGATATAGACACTGGACAGGTAGGTACCTGTCATTTCATAACCTTGAATTATTATTGATTATTTAGAAATGGATCCCTGTGTTGGAAAAATACCAAGTAAAACTACCACTGGAGTGCCCATTTCATCTAAAACGAGACATATTCTACCCACAAGAATCGGCGAAACGACAATACAGACTTTCCCAATGGACTTGCGCTTTCTGTGGCAAATCTTTTTACCAAGAAAAACACTTGGATTTACATTTCGACAACAGACATCGCAATAAAATTAATATGGTGGGTAAAATTTGAACTGTCTAAGAATATTTTAACCAGATACCTATCAATGTAGATCGGATCAATAACTATCCTAGCCTATTTACCTAAGTAGTGAAAAATATCTTTTTCTAATTCAATACCCTACGATTTTAAAACAGGTATTTTTTCTTAATATGAAATATTGAAAATTTAATAAAATTAGGAAATCAAAAGGATCGGAAAATTTTAAAAGATTGAAAAAGTTTAGAAAATTTTAAAAAAAATAAAAAATAAGGATGTCCAAGAAAATTAAACATTTACAAACAGCCGAAAAGTTTATAAAAATTTGGAGAAATTGATAACTACGCCCAATTAAAAAATGAAAATATTTAGAAAAATTAAGAAATCAAATGCACAATTTTAGAAAATAAAAAAATTCTAGAATAACATTAAAAATTTCATAAAATTAGGGAAGAACAAAAAATCAACTTTATTTTTAAATTCAGAAAACTTAAAAAAAATAATGATGAAATGTGAAATTTTAGAGAATAAAAAAATTCTAGAATAACATTAAAAAGTTAATAAAATTATGGAATCACAAAATTTTTTTAATTCAGAAAATTTGAAAAAAAAAAATGAGAAATCATGATGAAAAGTAAAATTTTAGAGAATAAAAAAATTCTAGAATAAAATTAAAAATTTTATAAAATTAGGGAATTCAGAAAATTTGAAAAAAAAGATTCGCATAAACCAGAAACTAAAAAAATGAGCGTTTGTGGAAGCATTAGAAAGGTTCTGGTAAGTTGAGAGGGGGGGGGGGTCAAATGACTCCCGAACCGAATTTCAAGATTTTTTTACTTCTCCTATTTGTTCGAAGATGATTTCAGGGTGTATCAGCGATCCTCAATCTTACCCTCAGAGACAAGCTCCCCAAAATACGTGATTCTAACGTAAGCTTGAAAATTCCGTCTCCATGAGTTTTTAACAGATTTTCATCAAACTTGACATGTATTAATGATATGTACTTAGGTACAAGTATCCAAGTGTAGTGTTGGGAAATTTTTTCAGATTTTTTTATTACCCCTTGAAAACGACTTTGAAAATTTGAAATCACTCTAGGGGTGCAATTTTAGAACTGATGAAGGAGGGGGGGATGTTACTTGTTTTCCAAACTATTTTAGACTACCCACAATTTTTTCGAATTTTTTGTCAGAGAGGGTCATATTCAAAACTTTGGGAACTTTTTCAAGTTTGAAATTACATATTTCGAAGCATCGGCCCGCCGGGGTTAGGTCAAAGATCACCGATTTGCTCGAAAATCATATTTTACATTACAGATCGGAAAAGTGAAACAATTTTGAAATTGGGCAAGGGGGCCATATGACTTCCTAACCGCATCAGCCATTGATGACATTTGAAAATCATAAAAATTGAAAAATTTTACGTGTATCTATCTAATTTAAAAATTTTGAAGAAATTAAAACGTCATAAGAACTAAAAATCGTAAAACTAAAAAAAATGACAAAAATGATAAAAGTGAAAAAAAATTGAATATTTTAGAAAATTAAAAAAATTCGAAGCTTTCGTCATTATGCTTGAAATTTGGATGTACTTTTTATATAAATGTTGCCTACTTCGATTTTGAAGGGGCAGTGGTTTACTAATATCTCAATATTTCGTCAAGACATGCATAAAGCGAGTGTAACTTTTTCAAAGGAACAAAAATATGTATGTAAAATATTTCTCTATCTTTGAAAATGAAGGCACTAAAAAACTTGGAAAATTGCTATTTTCGAAGTTTATCAGTGCTTTTTTGCGCCTGAATTTTTAAAGATAGGAAAATTTTTCATCAATTTTTTTACACCTGTTTCATGAATTGTTCTGACGAAATTTAGCAATTTTCATGTATCACCAGTGCACGGTGATGCATTCCTTTTATGCGATACTTTGACAAGAATTTCTTGTTGCTATAACGCCTTCAATTTCAAAGATAGGCATCCCAATGTAATTACACCTAACTTTTTTGATTTTTTGAGGTACTACCTATCCACTGTCGGTGTTCGAAGAGATTTTTAACGCAATGTTGCCACCCATTTAAATTACGTATTTATTAAACTTTGTATTTTCATCTATTTAAAACCTCCAGTATGTCCCACCCCTGGATACCAACTGTATATAATTTTTTATCCATATTGAAACAGGCTGAAGACGCCATTTGCTTATCGGACTATTGCGATATAATGCGATGCGAGGTTTTACAAGCTCAAAATGAAAAAAAGAACGCCCTAAATGGCGCCGAATCGACGCAACAAAATAGACACGCAAAAACTACAATTACAGATTTGGAAGTTTGGCGAGAACCAACGCAACGTAATGCACTTTCCGTGATAACTGATTCAATCAAAAAACCTACCGGAGAATCCGTCAAAAAATCTCAACCAAATAAGCAGCACAATTTATGCGATAAGTGCGTACCTAAACCTATCACTCGTACGTCTATACTTGAAGATAAAATTCTAATTAATTAATTTTTTCATTGCAGATCCGAAGCACCGAGGACGACTAATTACCAGGAGAATAATTATACTGAAAATAAATGCGAAACGCTGGTTGATTCGGTGGTCCCACCTAGACAACGATTCGTTGAATTACAAAAGCTCAAAGCCAATTGCAAAGCAGAAGATTTACTCAAATTAAGGCACAAATGCGAAGTAAGAAAATTCAATAAATTGATCTACGCGTATATAAAAAAATAAATAAATAAAAATTTATTTATTTACTAATATTTTTTTTGTCTTCTCTTTCCAAGCATCTGGTAAGAGACTGTATCGCTGGTTTATTGGTCAATTTATCAGTTCAAGATTTTAAAGACATCGAAGGTAAATTTTTAATTCGATTACTAAGATTAAAAGTGTACGAGTTCAAAAATAATAATTATTATTTTTTAGATGAACTGAACAACGCTGTATGTTGGTATTTGACCTGTGATCGGTACTGGGAAGATACGCAATCAGATGCGAAACATTTTTCTAGAGGACTGATTTTTACAGCTGTCATTTTGCTCAGTATCGGTGTTATTTTTTGCTATTACATAATATGGATATTTTACGAGTAAGTTTTTACCCCGCAATTGAAAAGGTACCTATCTTATAAGAATTCAAGTAAATACGTTTCCTTTATTTCTGCACCGTTTTCGAACACAGTACTGGCGAATTGGGAAACCCAGATGATCACTTTCTAAGACAAAGTCACTCTTACCGATACATGAAACAATATTCTGACGAATATTATCCCGCTTCTGACGAAAATCCGCCCAATAATGAACATTACATTTACGTCACCTATCCACCAGAAATCAAACGAAAATTATTAGACAGGTAAATTATCATTATGTGTAATTATTTTATGAAATAATTTTCCAATATACCAATCTACACATTTATCATTTTTTTGTTCAGCTGCTATAACCGAACTACAAGATTATGAAAGAAAATAATACAACTACGTCATTTTGGGAGAAAATTGGGACTGCAATTTAAAAAAAAAATTGTAAGACATAGAGATGCATTACAAAATATATAATCGAATTATTTTCAGCTGATTCACACCGTTTTTTTTTTTTTTTGGTCATAGATTAAACCTTAAGACGAAGGTACTATTCAATTATCAAAGTGAAGTCAATACAACACTAGATTTGCTGTGGATAATGTACTTAATCAGTAGCAAATTCTTTTTTCTTTCTTTTTTCATTTTAATAATAAGCAAAAATTTATAAATTATTTTGGCACTTATTAAAATTATGAATAATATATTTTGTGGATTTATTTTTTTTCATCTACTCAGAATAAATGTTTTAAATGAAGAAACTGCTTATACCTACTTACAAAGTACCTCATACAGGACTTGAAAAAATGTACCTATCTTCCATCAACACAGGGCTCATCGAAAAAAATAATAAATACTCGTATGTGATAGTTCCATGGGCGTGGTAAACCAATTTTACGAGGGGGAGAGATTTTGAAAATTTCTACTAAGTAAAAAAACTCTAAAAATTCAACTAAGTTTTCAAAAAATTTTAAAAAGCCAATTTGATGAAGTCTGATGGATTTTTAAAATTTTAAAAAAGTTCAGAATTTGGAAAATTTTCAAAATTTGATAAAAAGTTTGAAATTTGGTGGTTCTTAAAATTGAATTTATATCAAAGTTTGATCAAATTTCACAATTATATGTTTTGTATACAATTTAAAATTAGTTAAAATTGAAAATTTGTCAAGTTTAAAATTTTAATAAACAAATTTTTCTAGTAGGATTAATGTTTAAAAATTCTCAAATTTTTCAATTTTAAAAAATCTTTTCAAAAAATCGGTAAAAATTGAAAATTTAAATGGCCACCAAATTTTAAAATTTTCATCAAAATAGTGTTGAAAATTTCTCAAATTTCAAAATGTCCATCTGTTTTAAAAACTGGTTCTGTTACAAAGTTTCAAAACTTTAAAATTTACCAAGTTGTGAATTTTTATAAAATTTTTATGACTTACTAAATTTAAAAAATTGGTAAAAATATGTGTATTACTCAAACTTGAAAAATTGATCTGCATAATTTTGAAAAAAAATTACCAAAATTTTAACTAGATTAAAAATTTTCTTGACTACTGAATTTTTATCAAATTTTAAAAATTTAAGAATTTTGAAAATTTGGTTCAAGTTTAAAATTATATATTTTGGAAAATTTATTCAAGCTTTTTTTTATTGTTACTAAAAATTTCAAAGAAAAATTTGTAAGTATTAGTATACTGTACTTCATAAATACAAATAATTTTGAAGGGTCACAGGGACAGCTCAAGCTGGGTGGAAAATCCACAACTAGTACCAATAATCAGTCAGGTATACAAGGTACAAATATGTATTTCGTAGCTGATGCAGTTCCTTATACAAGGTGAATAGGCAACCTATAAGGATGGAAAAAATGTTATACACTTAATACACATTGTGCCTATTTCAAAAATTGAAGGTGCAAGAGAAAATTAAATGGAGAAAAATTAATTTTTAGTCCGGCATACGGATAGTACTAAAAAATATATTTTAACTCCCATGGAGGCGCTACAAAATTTTGAAAATTCGCAATTTCGAAGTTTGAAGCTCCGCAGCATCTTCGCTTTCGAGATGGACGAGAGTGTTACTTTTTGAACGAAGCAAAAAAAAAGTTATAGGGAAAATTGGAATATAGGTAATATTCAATTGTCAGTACTCAATACTCATGCTGGAAAAGTATGTTTTTTAGCCCGTAAGATTCTTTTTCAAAAAAATTTCATTTGTAAAATTTCCTGACAAGTCCAAAAAAAATTAACAAAAAATTAACTTGTAAAAATTTATTTTAAAAAAATTGAAAAGTTTATTGAAAAAAAATCTGCAAAAAAAAGTGAATTAAAAAATTCTTTGCTAGAAAAATTACAACACAATTTTATTTTGATTAGGCAGGAGATGAGTGAGGGTTCGTGGAGAGTGTATTCTGAATGAAATTGCTCCCTTTCACTCACGTCGAGTAATATACTACTCATCAGAATTACGGACAATACACTTAGAATGTTCAATACAAATGACAAAATATTACCTATAACGTTATAAACTTTATGAAAAATACGCATGCGTTTTTCCAGCGCATATGATCAACAAATCATAGGAGGACTCTTTCTTTCAATTGACCAATTAAAATATGACGTCGCGTACCACCGAATGGTTTGCAAAATTTACACAAAGGAATTATCGAAAGGCGGGATCACATAATTCACAAATCCCTTCAAGCTTCCGCAATCTGATACCTATGCATTCCTTTCAAGTGAAAAACAGCTATGTAGAAATATTCGACGATGGCTTCGACATATTGTAAATATAGTGAGTTTCTTTTTCAAATCTTAATCGCGATAATAATTTGAAATTTGATTTTACGTTCTTCTTGTTATTTTTTATTCATGTTTTCAGACCGCGACGACGGTTCGGACGTATGCTCTATGAAATCATCACCACCATGCACATCATCCAATATGATACTGTTACATAATCAGGTATGATGAATTGATGAAGGCATTTTCGCGATTTTAGATTGAATGTAACATAGGCCCATCATACATTAAACTGCGTTTTCAAGCAAATTTTATGTCGACCTGATCACAAGTTTTTAAAAAAATTTTTTTTTTAATTTTAAATATACTCTACAATAATTAAAACTATGGGCACATGCCAGAGTTCATTACATCAATGCACCATTAATAGGCTCACGCTTATAGCAAATCCATGAAAATTTAGCCTATAGGAAGTTAAAAACATATTTGCTTTCAGTTTGATGCATACAAGAAGTAGGCGTAGGCATAAGCGATGTGATTAGAAAATAGAGTCCAAAAAAAACAACATCCTAGAGGAATCTTTGCAAAAAAAAAAACTTGAGGCGAAAAAAATTGATTCGAAAAACATTTTTAAAAAAACTTCACCAAAAAAAACTTCTCAGAAAAAATATTTTTAGAGAAATTTTCTAAACAAAAAAAGTCAAGAAAAAATTCCCAAAAATCCTTATAAGGAAAAAATTCAGTTCAAAAAAACCTTCAGACAAGACAAATCTTTCTAAAACGTTCTAACAATAATTTTCAATTATAATCGGTTGTTACTTCAAATATCAAAAATTTTGGTTCATTTATCAGCTCCAAGGAACAAAATATTTTTGGTTTTTATATCCAGTGCATGGAAATGATTTTATCTATTCTTATTTCAGTGATAATAATGACAAATTATGGTAAAAAAGTATATATTTTTTAAAATTTAAATGTTCTTTCATTCAAACAAATAAATATTTTGTAGCACGTGGTTTTGTAAAGCAGAAGTTGAAATTTTTTTATAAGATTTTTAAGAAAGTTTTTTAGTTTTTTTGTCACAAAATTATTTTTTTAAGTTTTTTAAAACATGAAAAAATGTTGATCAATTAAATTTGAAACAGAAATTTTTTTGAAAATACCTAATACACGTATGTACAATAAAATGAATTGAAATTCGGACAAAAAATTCGAAAGTAAAAAAATAACCAACTACCTACAAAACAAGTACAAAGTTTAAAATTTAGAAAAATTCAGATAAATTAAATTTAAATTTATTTCTTTGAGTATTTAAAAAAAAATGTTTTCTTTAAAAATTTTATATCAAAATTCTATTACCTAGAACTTTTTTAAAAGAAGTACCTATTATATTTCTAATTCAATTTTTTAAAAAGAAATACCTAACTGACAATTTTCTTTTCAATTTTATCAAAAAAAAATTTTTTGGGGAATTTCTTTTTACTTGAAGTATTTTGTATCAAAAATGTTTTTGAAATTTTTTCTTTAGAGAAATTTTTTTCTGATTAACCACTTTTCAATAATTTTTTCGACATATTTTTCTCTTCAAAGTTGAGAATATTTTAAAAATTATTTCGAAAAAACTTTATCGAAATTTTTTAAAAAGTGAACTGCCAATTTTTGTGTTTTATTTTTTTAATTACTCTCTGAGAGATTTTATAAAAAAAATGAGCTTTTTTTAAAATCATAAATCTGAATGAAAAAAAGCAGTAGGCGGGCAAAAAAATGACGAAAAATGAAATAAATCACTATTTCCGAGCAGAATTTCGAAGAAAATTATTTGAAAATACATTTGAGCTGAGGTTTAAAGAATCTGATTTTGAAAAAAAAATAATTGAATTGTGTTTTGACAAAATGCAGGAAAATTATATTTTAAAAAAATGAAAAAAAAATGTATGCAATTATAGGTATACCTATACCTAATACCTATATAAAACGGGATTTTAACTAAGTAATTTAATTTTGAAAAAACATCGTTTGGACAAAAATCAGGTAAAATTAATTCTGAGCAGAACTTTAAAGAACTTTATTTTACACGAATTCTTAAAAAAATTGTTTGAACAAAACTAAAAAAAAAAAAAAAAAAAAAAAAAACCGAATTATATAAAACCTAAATACAAATAAAATTTG
>FIZV01060848.1:0-14590 GCA_900050545.1 Trionymus perrisii | reverse complement strand
ATTTGGGTGTTATACGTATTTGATAAAAAAATTTAGGATTATTTCTCATGAAAAGAAGAGTTTAAAAATTAATAAATTAATTTTTCTAAGAAATGGAAGGGGAGGGAGTAGATTTGGTTGAAAAATAAAAAATTAGGAATTATTTTTTTCATCATAAAAAGAAACAACTTTAGGAATTCGCACGCTCGTATTTTGAAAATTTAACAAACACATGATAATATTTTCATCATCACTATCGAACTTGCTTTCATTATTTTTAACATGCCTGCCAATTTTTCACACCTACACTCATTTTCAAGATGAATACCGACTACGAAAGTACGAATTCATTAGTAGAAAAGTATAAAACCAATGTATAAATCTACACAATAGAGAACAAATGATCTAGCTCCGTATATTAGCTGGACTTGCGATTACCATCATTAGGTTTAAAACACGCTGCAGTCGGCACGTAATTAGAAAATAATTTATCCGAAACATACGTAGGTCTAGTCAAGGTACAAGGTACATAGACATACTTGTACACGTACGTACACGTCGAATGATTAATGCATTATTATCGTGTATTCGTAATCGATCAGAAGTTGAAATCTTCTTGTCGTCGCAATATATCAAAAACAAATCGCATCTCAGCTCCGGGGCCTTTCGGGCTTTCGTAGACCGCGACCATTCGGGCTCGGCTCAGCTCACTACGAGTATATTAATAATCCGTCATAACAGTCCGTCGCGTTGTTCATTTACAAACTGAAAAATTAGGCAATTAACCTACACCAGAATTATTAACCTCGTTGCTTCGTCGAGTTGGCGTTTGAAAGTTCATTTAATACAACACCTTCAGCTTGGTATAGCCATTTTGAGTGAGGGGGCAAAACCCTGTCTATGCTGATTAACTACGCTATATGTATATGTATACAAAATTTTCCACATACACGACGAACGAACGCGAACAAAACTTCCAACACCAATTGTTCCATCTTTCTCGTTACCGCCTGCCCGTGCCATTCATCATGTTCGACGCTTAATCGAAAACGAACACCTTATTTTACGTATAGGTAGAGGTACTAATGATATACGACAGTACTATTTTCAAACTACTGTAGCATACAAAGCCATATATTGACGTTATGTTGTTGACAGGGGTTATGAGGAATTTTCCACACTTCTGCCTAAACTTTGAAACAGAATAAGATACGACGTAATTGTGGTTTGTTGTATGAAGAACTCACCTTTCACGTGGAGAAGTTTCCGGTCTTGAAGCAATTCTTTAAAAAAAAAAACTTAATTTTTGGAGATATTTTTTTCGGAAAATAACTGTAACTCTTGAAAGATCAATCAGGACCGACAGCAATTAAAACATTCTCATTATTTCTCAAAAAATTTTTGTACACAGTGGTGTAAAAAATTCAGGAAAAGGATCCAGTGGTGTGCCAGACAATCATTCAAGGGGGAGGGTGGTCTTCGCAAAAAAATTATTTGTAAAAATTCGTCAATTTTTGAAAAATATGGAATTTTTAAAAATTTAATAATTTTTGAAAAATTGTCAGTTTTTAAGAAACGGACAATTTTTTAGGAATTTGTAGTAATTTTTGAAAATTCCACAATTTTTGAAAAATTGATAATTTTGCGAATTAGAGAATTTTAGACCGTTAAAAAATTTAGGAAAATTTAATAATTGTTGAAAATTTCGCAATTCAAGGAAATCCAATAAATAAAAATGTGAAAAAAATTTTACTCTGAATTTTTAGAAATTCTAACACTTAAATTTTCAACAAATAATACAGTTCTTCAAAAAATTGAATTTTCAATTTATTCCATAAAACAGCCCTCTTTCCATTTGAAAAAATGACGCTGTAATGTATCAACTTTCTGACTTCCCTATAGTTTTCCTCTCAGATTCGCCACTGTCAGTGGCGTATTTGATAGGAAAGTTGTGGAAGTTCGACTTCCCATAAATCTTCAAAGAAATTAAGTTTTTATGAAGTGGTTATGGAAAATAAAATATTTGAAAACCTTGTAAAAGTGGTTTAAAAATTCTAAGTGATCTTAAAAATAATTTCCGTGTCGACTCAGACTTCCATGTTCTATGGGTAAAATTTTCGCATGTGATTAATTTTAATTAATTATAATTTACAAACAGAAATTTTTAGAAAAATTTTAAAAATTAGAATTTAAAAAAAATTGAAATTACAGTTTAAAAAGTTTTCGTTTTTCGAATTGTACTTTTTCAGGTGCTTATATTAAAGATCTAGTTTTATGTTTTCCCTTGATAAATTTTGGAGGTACGTGGGCGGAGGGGAGGGGATGATTTTTTTAATATACCTAAAAAAAAAAGACAATTTCGGGAAATTTACAATTTTGGAAAATTATTGGATCATTAAAAATTCGGAAATTTTTGAAAATTGCTTAGTTTTTGAGAAACTGACAATTTTTGAAAATATGATTTTTGTGAATTGGAGAATTTTAAAAAATTCAACGATTTTAGGAAATTTAATAATTTTTGAAAATTCAAAAAAATATACTCTGAATTAAAAAAAAATTAAATTCTAAAACTCAAATTTTTTTGAAATGATACATTTTTTCAAAAAAATGAATTTTCAATTTATTTTATAAAACAGTCTTCTCCTCTTTCGAAAAAGCGACACTAATGTATCAACTTTTCGACTTCCCCATGTTTTTTCTCTTAGATTCGCCAGTGAGGTGAACATATCCACATTTCGTTGAAAAGAATTGTCGATTTATCAGGTTGAGAAACCCTGCACATTTAGCAAAAATTGTATATATCTCTATCAGCGTTTGAAAAAATATAATTTTTTGTTGAAAAGATTACAACAACGACAGCTCCTTTTCCTGAAAAACACGAATCATTTTTTTTTTCTAATGCAAATAGCTGAAAGTGGTACGACATTATATTCATTTTTTCCCTTTTTATCCTTCTACTCGGTAACGTTTATTTTTCGAATCCTTGTCAATAGTTTAAATTCATTTGAAAGCTCGAAACCCCGTTGATATTTCTTGCTGGAGAAAAAAAATCAGTATATCTGTAAATTCGTACCCTGCTTTGATAAAAATTGAAACAGCAAGCCACAAAAAATAATCTAGAGCTCGACGTACTACGTATATTCGCCGCTTAGCATCAAAAAAATATTAATTCGCCAAAAAGTAAAGAATTACCATCGTCGATACTCATTGGAAACCGATACTATTGGAACACTGAAAAAAAAGTAATTAACGCGAAGCGAGATTTCCGACATTTTTTTATTTCAATTTAATCGTGCAAAAAGCTCTCGCGATGAAATATTCGAGCAGCCGGCAAAACAATCAACAATACAAGTTGGAATTGAGATAGGTTTTCATTTTATACGCGGGCACCAAATCAGGCGTTATTTCAGCAAATGTATTCGTTATTTCAACTTGTCCAAATATGAAAATGCGAAGTTGGGCAAAAGTAAACAAACACTTAAATCAGCGTGGATGGCAGCTTTTTAAACCCGATAACACTGGTCGAATAATCCAGCGTTGGATTTTTGGCTTATCTATGTATGTCGTCGACCTTGCAAGTGTGGAGTGTGGATATATCGTGAATACTATTTTCGTACGATTTTCTTCTCTTTTTCTCTGCGCTCAAAAGCATGTTTGAACTTTCGTGTCTATTAATTCGGAAGTTGGAAAAAATCGAACACGCAAAGAAGCGTTTATTAAATTAACGGGTTGGAGTTTCGAATGAAAATGTGCGATCACGGTTTGTTTTAGAGGTTGAAAATTCTAATTAAGGAGCCGGCGCTTGTTTAAACCGGGTCTATTAATTATAGCCTTATCGTACCTATTCGTAGCATACGTACGAGTATAAAGCTAGTTAAATGAATGAATATACTCAACCGTAGTATATTCCAACGTTTGCTTACTGCTAATGCAAATATTAGTAATTACAAGTAAACAATATTTCATTTCCGAATAAATTTTCACGTAGGTGACTACCAGTTTTAGATAGGTAATTGTTGGTGAAAAAAATTGCCTGAGACACGAATAAGGTAGGTACTGCCATCGAAACGTGTTATTAACCGATTATCAAGTCTGGTGAACAGACTATGCGGCGAGGGAAAAAAGGCGAGAAGGGCTGCGCCAGGATGATATTTTGGTTGATTTTTCGCACTCTAGTCGTATACTTAATTTCACATTTCGATTTAGCGATGTGGAAAAATTCCACTTTACCAAATACGTGACATGTCATAGACCTGTTTAAATTGTTGAAAAAAATACTGCCATCGAGTCTCCATCGTTTTATCGGGTTGGCACTGATGACTTTCGTCATAAAAATATACAATTTATACTCTTCACCGACGATGTGAAATAAAATCGTCACAAACGGCCATCATTTCGCTACTATTCAAATTTTTATCTTGAATATTATGCTCAACAGAGGAGAGCAGCGGAAGATCTCGTCAGTCAACAAAATCCACCCATTATCACCTCCATAACACGTACCTATAGAGGGTGTAAAATGAAACGTTTACATTTACAATATTTTAACCATAGATAGAACTCGAAATTTAAGGCGCTATAAAGTTTCGAAAATTTGGTATTTTCAAGCAAATATAGTTGGTAACACTGCATTAAAAAAATTTTCGATACCGCCAGTGTATAGAACTTGAAAAAACAAAAAAAGTTGTAATTACAGCGGGATGCCTATTTTTGAAATTGAAGGAGTTATGGCAACAAGAAATTTATGTTAAAAGTATTGCCTATCTTAATTAGTATGGTGCACTTTTGAGACATTAAAATTGAGAAATTCTGTGAAAACAATATTTAGACGATACGGATGTAACTCTTTGAGAGGAGCATAAAAAGTTATTTGAAGAATTTGCCTATCTTCGAAAATGAGGGCGCTACGAAGCATCAAAAATTGGTATTTTTGAAATCTGAGGCTTCGTAGCGCCTTAATTTTCAAAGATAGGCAAATATTCAACATGACTGATTTAGCTCCTTTCAAAGAGTTACACCTGCTTTATGGAAGGTATTGACAAAGTATTGAAAATTTTTGAAATCTTATCGACATAGGCAACTTATCATGATGAAATATATATATATATTTTTTTTACACGAATTCTATCTTTGGTTGAAATATTGTAAACGCTTCATGGTACACCCTGTAAGACATTATGTATTCCTACGATTGTAATTACCTCGCCAAAAAATAACCTATAGGAAGGCAAACGCCGGAAATACTACATACATACATATCCAAGCAGAATACGTAATGTGATATTATTCTGGTTAATATTTGAAAAAGATACGCGAAATACGGACTAACTCGATGCGCGTAATCGAATCGACGACGAGAACAAACGTGGTGACATGTTAAAAACGCGAATAGTTGTAGACTTCGATTTGTACTTCGGCGTTTTGAAAAGCGTATCTGATTATAAGAAATATACTTTTTCGGTCCGATTTCGCGACAACAATTCATGTTCAGATATCCGCAACGAGACGCTTTAACGACACGACAATCGTGAATTTCTTCCGCTTCTGTGTGACGACGTGTTCGCCCAGCCGAAAGCACAAAAAGGCAGACGGATGGCAGAAAGAGAAACACGCACGCAGATACAGATACGCTACCGTAGATTAGGCGTGTATTTCGAAAAAGGACTCGAACAAGGTTTGCACACCGTTCGGACAATACCGATGGACGATTTAACAATAGATACGATAAATGGGATACCTTTGAAACCCCCTTATTTACGATTTTTAAAAAGGTCTACCACCGCATATTGAGCCTTGATTTACCTATTGTTTGTTCAATTGAAAGAGGGTAGCTTGTTGCCACTGTACAGGGTTGTACGGTGTACACTCTGTACTGCTTTGTGATCACGATGCGTATTCGCTAATAGTACAAATATAGGTCTACATGCCGCACTGGACAAATCTTTCTAACCACCACTTCGGATACCGTATTTGTTATATAATGATGTACAATCTTGCATTCATATAGGCCACCAATAACCGTAATCAAAACCAATAATTTGTTCAGTTCGTCCTCATATCGACAGCATTAATGATATTAAATAATGTGATGAATTTTTTTAAAGAAAGGGATAGTGAGAAAATGGTGGGGGGCTTTAGGTCATTAAAACGGAAATGAGAAAAAATCAATTTGCAAAAATGCATAAAATCGTTGTTTTCGAAAAAAAAAACAATTATCTAACAAAAAAAAAATTAAAAAATGTTTAAGAAAATATTTATTGGAAAAAAAAAATTTTAATTTTTTTTAGAAATAATAGCTTTTGAAAAAAAAATGTTGAAAAATTAATTTTAAAAAAGTTTTAAAAAATGTGTTTAAAAGTTTACTTTAATAAGAAACCTTTAACAAATTTTAAATAAAAACATTACCTAATTCAAAGAAATAAATTTTATAAAATTTTCAAAAAATTTTGGAAAAATTTTTTTAAAGCATTTTTTTAAAGAAATATTTTCTTAAATTTTTTTTTTTTTGCAAGATAACTTTACTTTATTCATCTTTACGTGCTAATTTCAACTGGCGAGTGACGACCCAAAGACATTATTTTAATTTTTTTTACAAAAATGGTAAATTTCGAAATAAAATTCTTAAAATTGGTTAATTATACTGATGCTTACCCTGCGAGTCGACTACAACCATTTTCGAAGTGATCTGGAGCCTCCAGCAAAAGTTGACTTTTTGCAGCGCACATGAGATTTTTAAGTTTTAAAAAAATTCACGAGTCAACTCGTCAACTCAGGTTTTAAATTCAAATGCTCTAATCGACTGATAACATCACACGAACACTGGAACTAAATTTTCAGCCACCGAAGTTGAATACAGCGCCTTTTGGAACGATTACAGTGCGCTGGAGAAAAGTAAAATTTTTCTGGAGGCTCTATGTGTAGATCGCTTTGAAAATGGTCGCAATCGATTCGAAAGGTCAATTTGAGTACAAAATACGATTTTCAGAATTTTATCTCAAAATTTATCGTCTTTGTAAAAAATTTATATAATAGTCTGTATTTAAGCCAATTTCGAAAATTCGTCAAAAATCGAAAACTCAACTTCGGCACCTCAAAATTTGGTTTTGAGCTCAGGGTGACATTGTTTTTCAGTGAACCAAATTACAGCTCGTTCGGAATTGACGAGTTTAAAAGACTTCCTTATCAAAAGAAAACTTGGGAAGAGCTTAGAAAAAAAAAATTCTCAAGATTAATTATGAGAGAAAATCCTTTTTGAAAAAATTGTCGATCGAAAAATTTTCTAGGAAACATTTTTTGGGAAGAGAACATTATTATGATACATAAGAAATGGACAAAAAATTAATTGTTCAAAAAATCCCCAAAAGTCTAGAAATAAGTGCAACATAATAGCCTGCAGCAAAAAATTATTAATAATGACTTTTTGCAAATTTTTCAAAATTATCACAATGTAATGAAGTAATAATTCAAAAATAAAACTAAAATTTTCAAACTTCACGTTTTGGAATATTTTTCAAGTTTGACGAATTTTACAAACTCGAAAAAAATTCAATTACTAATTTTTAAGCTTTAAAAAACTTTGCTAAATTAAAAATTTGGTTTGTTAAAAATTAAATTTTTAATGACTTTTTGAAAATTCTTAGATAATTTTTTTTAAATTGAACAATATTTTCAAAAACTTAAATTTTTTTTCATTTTGACAAATTATTACAAAATTATACTCGATTACTTACACATTTTAAAAATTTCAGATTTTAAAAATTTTAAGAAATGTATAAGAAATCAAAATTTCATAGAATTTTGAAATTTTTAATATATTTTTTAAATAAGTACTACATTTTTATAATTTTAACTCATCGTGAATCGCAAACTGATTTCCTTTAAATTAAATAGAGCACTACTCTAATGAATTTTCACTATTGATAAGTATAAATTTTAATCGATTTCCTCAATCATTACGAGACTTGAGTAGCAGATTTTTCATTTTGAAAAAATCGGCTAACAGCACTGGATATATAAAATTGATCCCACTGATTAACCAGGAAAGCTTTCTATTTATTTAAATAAATCAGTACATTCGGAATTATTTCAATTTTCCCTTTTTTTCGCTTTCTGTTTAGATTTTTACTCTTTCAGTTTCAATTTTCACATCAAAGTTAAAAAATTTTTGGTATTCAGTTTCCTTGTCAGTTTCGAACCCTCATGTAGAGAGGTATAGTTCAATAAATAATGACAAAAAAATATACCAGAGTTGGTCTACAAAAAACTACGATAATCTAATATTTTTACATACGCTCTGTGGGAATTCATTTTCAAACAATTTCATAGCAGATTTTTTCAGCCATTTTGGTGAAAAAAAAATGAAAAGCAAAAAGCATAAACGAAAATAACGTCATAAAAGCAGCTCTTGACAAAATTATAGGAGGTAATGGCAATAAACTAGACAGGTAAGCAACGCTTAGGTGCAAAGTGTACTATTGACATCTGGCCCTTTAAAAAATTGTTGCTTACCTACCTATCAACATTTCAGCTATAAATTTTTATAAAATTATAAAATAACTCTCACTAAAGAAAAATTCACCCTAAAAAGGTATTTATGGATGGTGAAAAAATTTATAACTAAAAAATAAATGTAATGACGGGGAAAAAAATTAAATAAAAAATTTTTTAATTGACAAATATATTAGTATGTATTTAAACACGAAAAAAATTAAAATTGTGGAAAAAGAATTATTCAAAAAAAGGTTGCACTAGAAAAATTATAAAATAACTTTCACCAAAGAAAAATTGACAAAAAAAAAATATTTACGAAAAATTAACTCTCACTAAAGAAAAATTCACATTCAATGAATTACGAAATACACTGCAAATTACAAAAACAATCCGGACGACGCGACGGTTAAATACGCACTGAGATCGAAAATCGTCCACCTTTTATTAATTCCCCCACCAAATATTCCACCTCCTATGAATTCCCTCACTAAATATCCCACCACCAATAAATTCCCCCACCAAGTGATCCCCACTTACAAAATAGCCAATCACACAAATCATACATTTAACCCCTCTTTCCAATCCCTCTTTACCATAAGTAGAAAGAGGGATATTCATGTCAACTGTTATCAAGATAGCAGACAATAGCCATTGTTAAAGGCTCTTTTCCCTTTTTTGGGCAAAATGCAATTAAAAAATGCATTAAAATTACAATTACTCGACAACCACACATCGGAATTTTACAAAAAGTAGCCTATTCTACCCGTATTAACGATTCCCACATTCTGTGTAATTTTCATTACAAACCGTTGACTACCCTAAGATAACATCGAGGTATAAATATTTTTCAACCTTCAGATCGAAACCAATAGTAAGTACACTAAAAATCCATATAAAGATATTAGAATTTGAGAAGATGCCCCTTTTGTACAACTACACAGCTTTAATCGAACATTTCAATTTTACTTCATGCCGCCGATGCTATTTTTCTCCAACATCTACAATTGACAATGGTGTGTAACCAGTAAAACACCTCGCTAGAACACCATACATACCGTATATTGTACGAAAACAGCGATAGAGTATGGGCACATGGAGAAAAATAGAAAGAGAGAGAGAGAGAGAGATAGAGAGAGATAGAGTGAAAGAGAAAGGCCGTTGATTCTGCGTAAGTTAGAACGAGAGAAAAAAGGTCGACCATCCGTAACTTCGGGATGTAACTCAAAAAAGAGAAATTTGCTGAAGGGATAAAAGCGATAAAGAAAACTTGTTTGTGCTTTCATTCCTAATACACGCAGTATTTGCGTTGGAATTTTTTTTAATTTTCTTCTTTGTTGATAAGTAAAAGCTTTATTCGTTTATCTAGCGCAATAATCTTTCAGCTGTTTATATTTATTTTTTCGCATCCATTCGATAATTTATTTTTACTCGTATATATAAGTCTTTTGTTTTTCGCCCGCGTGTATGTCTTGAGAGAGATGCTGGATTTCGGCATCGTCGGCTGTCGCCTTAACCAGAATCAACGACGAGTGAGGTTTCCTTATCTAGAAATCAATTTTATGTCACGAACAGAAGGCGCCTTTCTTATTACTACGCGGCGTGTAGAGCGTTCGCGACAAAAACACCGGAAAAAAAATACCGCACCAATGTAAATACTAGACGCTTAAGCCTGTTCAGAAAAATAGGCCTTTGAGCGTGAAGTAAAAATTTTCACCAACGTTTAATTCTTTTATTCTTATTGGTACCTATAAAAACATCGCACACCGGTAATGGGAACACACGCGGCAAAACGCCTCCTGACTCTGAAGAAAGGCTCTCGCCTTGTTTTTCTTCCTCTATTGATTGATTTCAACGTAAATTCTCGTCAATGTTTAAGAATAAAGACGCCAGCGCCACTCCGTACGCCAGGGCGAATTCCTATCTTCGTAGTAATACCATTAACCGTTATGAATTTTCTTGAGACGACTATGTCTGATATCTTTTGCAATTTAATTTCAATATTTAGCGAACGCCCGGCGCGTCTCTATCCCCTGAGCAGCCATTTTGTAAACTGGTACGAAATACATAATCGACGATGGTGCAAAAATAATAACGAATTCCGACATACAAGTTCGAATCATTAATCAAAATATCGCTATCGCGCTTTTCCGAAAGCTCGCATCGGGTCCGGGCTCCACCGAAAAATTTTCTAGAAAACGCCGTCGACTCGAATTCGAAACAGGAAACGAATGAGAGAAAAAATATAAAAAATAAAGATCGCGGTGTAACTTGGTAAGTAATTCGATTCCTTTATAATATTTTGTCCATTAAAACGTTTTAAAAGGAGAGGTACTTAATTAAGTACTTGGGTCAGGAAGGAAATTTTGCATCCTCTTTTAATTACACTATTTCCTATCCAAGGAATGTTAGGTTGAAATTGCGAGTGCTTCAAAGGTCGAAGTTCATTTGTTGGAAACCCTAACCAAAAGTTAAGCTACCACAAGTTGCCTTGCGTTAACATCAACTTACATTGCAAATACCATCTAATACCTATTAATTTCAGTTTGCGCTCTTCGTTTTCTCTTCAGCCTACGTAAGCCAAAAGAAGGCTTTTTAATGAAATTTTTTCCTGCTTTTTTTCCTACTAAAAAAGCCACCAACAACAAATTTATAAATCGAAATATTTCTAGGGGGTGCTACATACGTCGTAACGCTATACTCAATGTTATATAAAAATTTTAAAAATTCTACTGTAAAATTGTGATGGGAAAGTTGAGTTTTTCAATGAACTAGAAAATCGCAAAAGTAGGTTCTCTCAAATGTCATAAAAAAGTTGAATTCAAATTTAAGGCATCTGCTGTTTGCAAGATGTTGTACAGGTTTGAAAGTTTTGTTCGCAGATATCTCCAGATCATAGGTTCATTGAATTTGTTCAAAATCAATATGCTTCTATTCTGGGTATACCCTTATCACCAGCAGCCTGCTCTCATTTTTGGACGCTTCAGAGCATTTTTAAAACTTAGAACCCCAACTTTATATATAGTCAGCCGAATTTATTGTTGAAAGGAATAAATGTTTTTTGGAAAATTAATCTTAATTTTGACAGAGGGAATCTCCCCTCTACAGAAAGTACACTTGTCCCACCCCTTTAATCAACTAGATTTTTACATGAAAAATGGTTTTTGGTTTTGTTTTTGTTTTTTTGAAATAAGATTTTTTAAATTTTTCTTAATTTTCAAGCGGAAAAAAATTTTCTTTTTTCTGAGAAAAAATATCTTATTCTTGGAGAATTTTTTGAAAGAAGAATTATTGGATAAAGAAAATGAAATTATTTTTCTGAAAGAATTTGGACAAAATAATATTGTATTCAATTTTAGGAGAAATAAATTCGTTCAATTCTATTAGTGAAAAAATTTACCAATTTTATAGGAGAGAAAGAGGAAAAAAGACTACCTGAAAAGGTTCTCATTTTTTAAAATATTGCCAGAGGAAGACATTTCTAATTTTTTGAGGGAAACTTTAACCTAAGTTTTTTGAGGAGTGATGTTGATAATTTTGTATCCCATTTTTTTTTGAAAAAAATTAATCTTTCAATTTTTTTGTAAGGAAGACATTTTTGTTTAGATATTTGGTGTGAAAAATTTTTGAAATATTTTTTGTAATAAAAATACTTTGAAATTCTCTTGGAAAAAAATTCAATCTTTTTGTAGAAAAAAATTTTGGAATTTTCTCGGAATAAAAAAATATCTCAAGTAATTTTTTATAAAGAAGTAAAAAATTCTTAATTTTTTATAAAGTGAAAAAAAATCATATTTTTTACTTTTCCAATTTTTTGAAAGCAAAAAAATTCTCAATTTCTTAAAACTATTTTTCTTCAAATTCTGGGAGTAGTAAACGTAAAAAAAATTCGGAAAAAAAAGTTTTGCATTTTTTTCTGAAAAAAAGATTCACAGAAAAAAAAATTCTGAATTTTCTAGGAATACAAAATTGTTAATTTTTTATGAGAAGATAACTCGGAGTTTAAAAAATACAATACTATTCTTGGAGTAAAAAATTAAGGGTTTCCAGATTTATTTTATTGAAAATCCCTTTTAATTTCTTGAGAAAATTTCTGTCTTTTGTTCTAAAAAAAGTAGTTTTTTCATATTTTTTCCACAGTAAAAGTTTCTAATTTTTAATGCGGAAAAATTTATGTTTTTAAAAAAAAAAAAAGTTTTAAAAATTTTCGTTTTCCAAAAAACTTATTAATATTTTTCACGGAATAAAACCTTCAAAATGCGATAAAATTATTTTTCTTTTTTGAGAACTACTTACATGCATTTGGTTTTTCAAAAAACAAAGTTCTAAATTTTTTTGTAAAAAAAAAAAAACAAAAAAAAAACGTAAAAATGTTTTATTAAAGTCCATTTGTTTACTCTATGCATTTAACAATTTTTTTTTGAAATGCGCTCCCTTAATTAATTAGGATTAGGACTAGACTTATCGTGCTAACAAAATTTGTATTTTGATAGACGATTTCTTTCAAAATGAAAAATCATCTAAAAACCAAATTAAATTTCCGACTCGTGAGGTGAGCAAAAGAAATGGAAGGGAAAAATTGTCGTTTTCTATACAGGTAATATGAAACGTGCGCTTAAAACACCCTGCCAGATAAGTAAAGTATACGGTAAGGTAACTACAGTCAAGTCGGAAACGTATATAATGAAATTGGTAAAGCAGACTATCACCCTATAGATAGGTACATTTTTTCCCCTCATGTATACTAATGCAATTACATAATACACGTTTATACGGCTATATTCAACGATGATAGGTGAGCTCACCTTTCGTACGAGCACAAAAGTTTATTCGATAGTTTCTTTTTTCTCTTCTTCGTTAATAGCCAGATGTTTTTTTTTACTAAATTAACCAACTACGTCATTTACTGGAAGTAAAGGTGAATGAATAATGAGAATAATATGATGAATGTTACCACGCGCGCAGTACCGCGCACATATCACCCAGACGTTTGAAACTTCAAAAAGATTACTAAATATTTCGATTTCATTGAAAAGATCGTAGATCGAGCCAAAAATCTCAACAAAGAAAATATTTTTCACACAATTTGTCGCATTTTTATTCACGATTGATAACGATCGGATCAACGTATACAGGACTTGGTTTTTAAAAGGATCTACTGCGTATTTAGGAGCATTTGTTCAACGCCATCATGATTATGTCAACCTTATCGTTCGTATCATCTAAAAAAGAAGCAGCACCAAGTTGGTGCACAAAGTATACAGCCACGCTCGATAAACGCACCCATAAATGAAATAAAATCGAATCACGTCTTTCTCAAAAGGGTTCCAACAAGGCTGCAGGCCGTTCTGCGTTAGATTTTTTAGCCGAGATAATCTCGAATGAGTAGCATCATGGACTAGATTCACGTAAATGCCAGTCGACAGTCGACGTCGACGACAACCACCTCGATAGAGGCCTTTAGGGCATTGCAAACTTTATCAAAAATATTCGCGCAAATCCTCCGAGTTTACTGATAAAAAAGAATCTTTTTTCCATGGTAATTGGTGAAATAAGCGAGCAAAAGTATGTTTGAAATGGTGCAAAGCATACGTCGCCTTGTGTAGAATAGAAAATTAGGTGATCGATAATTTTATTCTGAGTAGTTTTCATCGATAAAAAGTTCCCAAAATTTACTTCACTATACGCTTGAATTCATTTTTTATGCCAAATTGCAAGTGCAAAATAAGTAGAAAGCAAAATAATTCGCTTTTTGTATTTTTTTTTTCTTCATTTTGTAAATGGATTTCCCAACAAGGTAGAATAGAAACGTAACCACTTCAATCAATGCCTATTCGAAGGACTTTTTTGGCACAGCAAAAATTCTCAAATTGCTTTAAGGCTCGACACATTGGCATGAAATTCACGTTTTAACTAAGTAGATATTACAAATTCTGGAAACACAATTTTTCAAATTGTATAAAAAGAAGTGCACTAAATATGTAACAATAATGAACTATATTTAGAAGAGAATTTTCTCTCTATATCTATAAAATCAAAACCCGTCTGACTGCTTCAGACCGGAGTGTAAGATATCGGCGGAGTTTAGTGTTGTATTTACACGTAAAGTAAGCATGTAGTGGTA
>FIZV01060773.1:0-11482 GCA_900050545.1 Trionymus perrisii | reverse complement strand
AAATAACTTGAATGCTTACAACTTTCATAAATTTTATAAAATCGAGACTTTTTATTTTTTTAAATTAATTGTGTACCTATTTTTATTAATTGTTGGATACTCACATATCTTATTAACGGTATCATAACATAATTAATTAGATTTATAGGTATTAATTCTATAGGTAGGTAAATAGTTTTAGTTTGATTTTAGCGATCAATTAATTTACTATTTTTTTCGTTTTGTTTTTGTTCCAGGTGAGTGTTCAATTTTTACTCTGTGACATTTAGAAATAAAGTAGAAATGGGTAAGTGTTACTTTACGTTTTGATGAGATAAAGAATCGAATAATTAATGTAATTAGCCCTGCTCATAATTACTTCGTAAAAGTTTTCGAACCAGCTTCTGTTCTGTTTCAATTCAAAAGGTCGATTTTGAACTGCAATATATGTAAATCTAAATTATTAACGCGCACTAAACCACCAATGCGAATTTCCTAGTCCTAATGCAATTTAAAAAAATTCTAAATAATTTTACAACAAGGTCGCTCTGCAGAATGGAAATTTCTCACGCCACGTAAACAACGACACGTATACATAGTAAAACTTTTCAGCGTAGGAAATGCTTTCTCGAGTTATTGGAAAATTACAGTTTATCAAGACCGCTGTCGTTGCAACCCTCGTTCGTTGTTTCATAGGAGAGAAAAAAAACGCGAAAAATTTATCATCTTCTGTGTGAAAATACTTAATCGAAAAGCTCGCGAAGTTTTTTGATGGTATTCCAAAACTTCGTTTAAAAAATGAATCTTGCGAAACTAATCGTAAAATATCTACGTCCTGTTCGAAGAGAAGTAAAATTTGCGAGCGGGTGTATTTTTTATCTACCCTTTATCGAAGAAGTGCGCAAAGTATGTTAACAATTTTTGGGAGTTTTTTTTCATTCTTCGATCAATTCACTAATGCAGACTCTTAAGGAAAAATTTTCTTTGGTAAATTATTATTGTGTATGTGAATTGTGAAGACGATAGGGTATTGATGGTTATATTTGGATCGTTATCAAAGAGGAATGAAGAAGGTCTAAAGAGTACTTGGATAACATTTATGGGTACTTTGTTTTCAACGTACATCTTGCCAGTTTGATAGAAGAAAATGTGATTATTTTGGCATTTCGGATAAGCTATTCAGTAAAAGGTCATCGTAATAATGAAAAATATCGTAAGAAAAAGCCTATTTATAGCGTCGTATACCTATACCTACTCGAACGTGTATGAAAAATTCACCAGCTCGGTACGATCTGTCATAAGGATAAAGAAGGCACCATATACCACCACCAGTTGCAAAGAGTAAAAGTAAATTTGTCAACTCGTCCTTTTCATAAAGCTACCTTTACTCGGCTTTTACACAAATTAACCGTATAACCTTTTCTACTTTTTCCTCTCTTCGAACGTCGAGTCGCGTCGGTAGAGGTGGCATCTCGGAAAGGAATTAATGGACGGAAAAGCATGTAGAGCTTGGATGTTGTTTTTAATCTGCGCACACCTTCTTATACATGGCCAGAGTTATCGCCCTGGTGTGTGAAAATATCGTAAACAAATGAGGCGGAAAAAATATCGACCATTTGCCCACCACGTATGTATAGGAAAATTCGACGTTTTATTTTTATTTTTCTCTTCTCTCCTGCCTCCCCAATATAGGTTAGGTGAGCCAAACAATAGAACATTAAGAAAATGCCTTTGGTTATAAATGAAAAAACAGTAAACAAAGTACGGGGTGACCCTTTTCCACATCCACCGGATGTAATAGGGCAAAGTTCAACCTACACGACTTTTGATCCCTTTTAATATAGGTACCTAGCTTTTATTTTTTGTCGGCCTCTTTCGACCAGTAGGTATTCGAGTTTTTATATACCTGCTGAAGAGTGTCTACGTAACTAAAAACACTCATTACAGTTTAGCCTTTTTGGGTTTCTCGTCAGTCAACCGAGCGAAATCGAATTTAAGCACGAGGTTGGAAAATTGACGCAGTTAAAAGTTATTTTATCGCGTTCGATTAAAATTAAAGACGAAAAAAGAAGAAAGCGTCGTCGAATAAACGATAACGTATTTTATTCAAATAGCTCAGCGATTAGTTTTTTTTTTTTTTCCAAAGCATAGAGCTTTCCTTTTCCTTACTTTTTTGAGCAATGAACCGAACCGTAAGTGATGCAAGAGGTGGGTTTTTTCTGCATTGAGACGATCGAGCGCGAATAGAGCAGCTTTTTAAAGGTATAAGTATTCGATGAAAGGAGATAAATTGCCGAAATTAGGGAGATGGGTTAATTTATGGTTTTCAAGGGGTCGATGTAGGGCGACGAGCGCGAAATTCCCGAGACTTGCTGTGCAAAGACGTAGACTACGAAAAACTATGCAATCGCAGAATTTCAATTCCTTCGCCCGAAAAAGAACTATTACGCTTATAGCACGACGTGGCGGATAAACTTTATTTGCGAGCGACGAGTTTCACAAGTTTGGGTATTTTTTTTCACCCGACGAATAAAAGAGTAAAAATGGGGGAATAAAATTAGCTTATTGGAAATATAGCCTCCTTATCCTATATATATATTTGTAGCTTTGAAAAATTATAGACTTTTAAAGCTCTCTCTCGTGTTGCCAGAAACGAATAGTGGTCCGATTCTAAGTATGGTATTTGAAGGGTCGCGCATTTAAACCAATATCGCTCTCAATCGCTGTCTTTTGGTTCGGTTGGAATGTATCGCAACTTTCTCATAAACTGGATAAGGTATTATCCGGCGTGGTATCGAGATCGAAAAAAATGACCGCATTTGGATTGAATTTTATAATTTTGCGAGTGCTATGAAATTTGGAACGGTTTTGCCAATGATTTGGATTCGTATGGAAGTTTAGAAGAAATTTAAGAGGAAGCTGACTGAGTGTTAGAGCCGAATTTCCAGGGTCGGAATTTTTTTTTCGAGTTTGGGTTTTTCAGAAAGTAGGGAAATGAAAAAAAAAATGAGTAAAATTCAAAAATTAGTCTTGAATTGTGGACTCATATGATCGATTTTTCGATTACAAGACATCGATTTGTCAATTTTTACAATCTAGTCAATTTTTGACCACTCCTTCAATTTCGATGATTTTATGAATTTTTCGATTTCGATGGAAATAGATCAATTTTTTTGATCTGTTCTTCAATTTAAAAAATTTTCCGATTTCAATATATCAATTTTTTATTCGATTTTGATAAATCGATTTATTTCTAATTTTTTCGATTTTGAGAAAAATGTATCAATTTTTCATCAGTTCTACAATTTTAATAACTAGAAAACTCATTTATTTCGATAAATCGATTATTAATTCGATTTTGATAAATCGATTTTATAATTCAATTTTTCGATTTCGAGAAAAATGTAAATTATCAAGAGTAAGTTCTGCGATTTTGATCATTGGAAAAATTTTCGATTTCGATTAATCGATTATTACCTGCTTATTCGATTTTGATAAATTGATTAGGTAATTATTCACTTTTTCGATATCAGGAAATGTACAAATTTTTCGTTAGTTTTTCGATTTTGATAATTTGTCAAATTTTTCGATTTCGATTGATCGATAATTTATTAGATTTTGACAAATAGCTCGTCGATTGGTTTTTCATTTTTTTTTTTTCCAGTTGTCCAATATTTTTTGATTCAGTAAAGTTTACGATTTCAACGAAAATCGATTGTTTGTTTAATCCGTTCTCAAATATTGAAATATTTAATTTGTCTTATTTTCCCATTTTAATTAATCTTTTATCACTTGATTTTAAATCGATTTTTCGATAAATACTTCAATTTTATCGGATTGTGTATTAGTATTTATTTTTAAGGAGTTCATTTAACAAATTGATCCGAATTTCAAATATTTCAAACCCTGCAGTGCCACCATTTTTTATACCCTTCAGTTATTTCTTTCTGAAGAAAATTCGACAAAAACCTAATCCACAGAAATGATATTGGAAAAATTTACCGGACAAGTTAATAACAGCGCATTCGACGACTTCGAAATAAACCCACTGCCCATTTAAGAGCCGCAATTTCCCGCCTTAAGGAATCCAAAATCCTTCGTATATGTTTTTCTAGAGCAGTATGCGAAGTACGAACATCGTTGCATCATCACACAGAAATAAATCCAGCAACATTTTTTCTCTTTGTCATCGTACGGAACAGAAAAATCAAAGTAGAAAATTACCCGAACCGAAAAAACCAACACTATACCTACCATGGACCTTTAAAAGGAATAAAAAGCGTCAGCAACAACAGCGAAAATAATCTGATCATCGTATACTAAAATGAAAACGTTGTTTTTACGACGACGACACAACGAAAACAAGCCTCGCTATGGACTCGATCATCGCTTCGGAGAGCTTTGTACAAAAATACAGAATACATGTATGTGAGGTCGCCGAAGAAGGAAAACGAGTTGAAAATATGACCGGCAGGGGCTGTTATTATCGAATTGTACTAAAAGGATGTCCTTTTTTTTTCGAAGCAGTTGAAAAAAAACATCGCCGGACTCGATGTATTGCTTCATCGAAAAGAAAGCATACCGAAGGCAAAAGGCTCCTCGTACCATGTTTAGATCTACGTGATAATTTACTGCTACCTTTTTTCTTCTCTTTTTTGTCCTTTGGAAAGGGTAAAAAATCTACTACGAGCGGCATAACTAATAAAATCGATTACCGTGTCGATAAATGAGTTGGAGTGAAAGAGAAACCCCAAAGAACCAAATCGTCCTAATATATCAACCACGGACATATACTTTTTTCTTTCCTAAAAGGTGCAATAAAAAATCCCAAACAGGGTTCCAGGTATAGCAGAAGAATTAGAAAAAACAGGTTGTTTGAACGACCCAGAGGTACGTGTAATTGAGGAAGTGATCGCGCGACGTGAATTATGACTCGAAACTGGTTTCCTTTTTTTTTCTCTGTCTGAAAATTTTCAAATGAAACGAAAAAGAGAAGAAACGAATCAGAGCGTATTTTTATGTAAAAAAGTAGTTCGGCGCGAGCCAGAGCCTATTCGAAAATGCCATAGTAATAATACCATAATGTATCCAGCGAGAGCGATGTTTTTTTGGAAAAAATCAGACTGGGGCCGTTAAATAGTCTGTCGATGCAGCAGATATAGATTTATTAAATAAAATTACAAACCTTGCAGCTCGAAGTCGCCTTGTGTTGTGTTTTTCACCCTTATGAAGAGTACATGCTGACGGGTCGGCAGCCGCTAGGCAGCATAATGAAAGGCGATAACAATAGATATAATGGCGTATTTGCGGCCATCAATAACATTTATAAACGCAAGACGTTTTTAATATATTAAAAAGCACAGAATGAGAGAGAATAAAATCGATACAGGGAATTATTCTAGCTTCAGGGAAATATACAAGTAGGTAATACATTTTAAGCTAGTTGTACTTTTTCAAAAAATAATATATCCCGAGGCATTTGGCAGAATAATTAAATTGCCACCGCGTCGAACAGGACACGGAGATGGCGTTATCTTGGGTGATGAGGAGGACGGGGCCCTAACTTGCTACCGGAATCAATAGCCACTGTTCTGGGAGTTAAAGAGTCGGTCGAAGAATATTAACAAAAAAGAACTGATAAGTCGAGTTTCATGTTTCATCTCACATGCTCTTCCTATGGGCATGGCTCGTGTTATCATCTTGCCAACTTTTATATATAAAAGCGAAAGGAAATTAACGACGGTGTCGTAAATGAAATATAAAAACCACCTTATCGACGCGTGCTAACTGGCAAACGCGTGTGTGTGGGGTTCGGGTATATTAAACTCGAGGAGTATGATACCCTGTGTGAGGGATAGGCGCAGGCTAGGGCAGCGAAATGTGTACGAGGGTTGATTACATTTTTAATGTGTAAAACACCAATCGATCTGATTTACGGGCATATGTAAGTGTAATCTTATTTCGTGAGCCGAATAACGACGAATATATAGGAAAAAAGTACTCCCAAGTGAGGTTTTCAACGTTTTGCAACAACGAGCATGCATAATACGTTTTAACTACGCGTTTAGGTAGTCGCACAACTTATATAAATGTTGCTTGTGTACATTTTTAGCGAAACGGGTGATTTATGTGTTTTTTTTTTCACTCTTTCTTTTATTTCAGTCCCTGGAAGGGTGTTTAGAATGAGCAGCAAGGGCAGGAGGAGTCTGGCAGACATGAAGCAGACTTTTACTATTGTCATTGGCTCGTTTATATTTCACCAACTGAACTGACACCGACAGTGCATATATTTGTCAGTTCCAAGTGATTTTTCTAAAAAGCAAAACGCAATCATTATCGAGGTGTGAAGTTTTTGCGAAGGAAAGAGCGAGAGGACAGAAATTAATGCGAAGAAGGTAATAAACATAGCATCAGAATAGTTATAAGTATAACCAAGTTTGAAAGGAAAACAGTATGGAAACGATTCGATGCGATGGTGGCACGAGAGAAGGAGATTTATTAGAATGCCTTTGGTAAAACCGATTTGAACGTTCCGTTGGGACTACAGTTGTGTGCGGCGTGTAACGCGTAGAAAAGGCAATAATGTTTATTTGTACCGAAATAAAGAGCTTGTAAGCTATTGCGAGGGACGACGCGAAGAAGTATTTTTGTACACGAACGCGACCGACGCAGTTCAAAGATCGCATTAGTTAGCAGAAAATGGGATTTTTGGGACGGCTTCGAGGCCTCAGCCAATAAAAAATGCGATTTACGAGCCTTTGAGTGATAAAAGACTTGCGAATAGCCGAATAGGATTGGCTAGTTTGATGATTTTCATAGAAAGTCCAATAATATGTGTATTTTTTGTGATAAGTTGATGCAAAAGAGTTGAAATGATGTTCCTGGGGTGTTTAAGTGAAGCTGAATAAGAATTATTAGATGCAAAATGACGAATTTACCTTGTTAGCGTAGTTCTGGAGCCAGAAATAATATCAAATTTGAATTCAGCGTTCAATTTTACCTTGAAATTGACATTCGTGACGATTTTTTATCATAATGTTGAAATTACCCCCACTTTTATCCCTTCCACTATTGCAATAATTACCCCAAATGCTTTGGAAATAAGATTTCTCGATTTTTCACTTTTTAAATTACTTCTTAAAACTGTTTTTTAGGTAATTTCGCGAATAAATATCGAATATGAAAAATTTGGTGAATTTAAGGTGTAGAAGTAGGCGTGGCATCTGCCCCACCATTTTCATATTCATCGTTGCGAACACTTCAAAAATGAGATTTTATAATTTCTAAATTGAAAATTGCATTTTTAATGCTGTTTTCCTCGTATTTTGGTGAATAAATTTCAAACTTGTAAAATCTATAAAATTATCAGTGAGGAGAAGGCGTGGTTTCTCCCTTCCACTTCTGTAAAACTTGTTGTAAACAACTGCCAAATGAGGTTTTTTGGGCATCATGAGGCTAAAACATCTTTCTGATACTGTTTTATTTGAACTTGGATGTCTGAATTTGGAATTCTTCGTTTACGTTAAATCTGGGGTGGGGTTGTTACGAAAAAAGAAGGGGCAGAACTCAAAAATTGATAAAATATCTTCATTGGTATCGATTTCATGGTGTTTGGGGGTGCTGATTCCGAATCCAATAATATTTTAACGATTTTTCAAAAATCTAAACGAATACTGGACGTAGCCCTGCCCTCCGCTCATAAATAAGTCATCGTAAACAACTTTAAAATGAAAATTTCTAGTTCTTTGCTTTCAAAATATCTTTTTGGTGCAGTTTTATCCGAACTTGAATTAGGGAATTACCAACTCATAGAAATCTTTGAAGGGGGGGGGGGGAAGGAACGGACCTCAAAAATTGATAAAATATCTTAACGATTTTCGACACGACGTTATTCGCACGTACCTCGATACGAGAAAAAATTCCATTTCGAATTTAAATTTCACGTACGACACGCGAATGTAAAGAAAGGAAACTGTTGAAAACATCGATATTACACGTCAGTTTACCCTCGTTATGTACGAAGTATATAGTTGAAATGTGGCGCGCGTGAGGAAACAACTCTCGTCACCAGTCTTGTAAACGACACGAGGTACAAGGTTATTTCCGGTGAAAGAAAAAAAAAATTAGAAAAAAATATAAGAAAACTCCGTAGATACTTCAAAGAGATGTAAAGTACGAAAAGAAAGCAAGGTTTCATGGAAAATTCAGAAAAGCAGGGTGGAAGAAGAGAAAAAATGAAATAAAATTCCCATCGCGATTTGACTCTCTCGAACACCATTACACAGACCAATCGAGCGACTGCATCGAAATGTGCTTTCATTGTTATACCATCAGAAGAAGCAGAAGCAGGAAAAAAAGGGTTAGAAAACGAAGTCTACGACAACGTGGAAGCCGACCCGGTAGTACTAGTGAATTCGTATTTACATACAATAAGTAAAAAAAAAAAAAAAAAGGTAAGAAGACGTTCGCGAACAAGAAAAAGAAGACGATGCTGGTAATATTATCGATGCGAAAATATAACTATAGCTAGGTTTTCTTTTCTGCTATCGTTGCTCTACGTATAGTCCCCAAATGGGAACGTGGTTAGCTTGGCCGGGGGTATGGCGAGGGGTACAGTTGAAGCGCCAACTTAGCGTGCTCGCAAAGCTGTCAAAACTTCAAACCAACTCATTACTGGAAACGATATGGAAAAATATTCGCACTTTGAAAAGAAAAAAGCGACCATGGGAGGGGAAGGCGAGAGGAAATTTCTATGTCGTCGTCATCATCATGGCACGATGGTATATAGAAAAACGAGCGATGTTCGAAGTTGTTCTAAACACACTCACGAGCATCGAAGGGAGCGAAAAAAATTAGAGCCAACGCCTGCCTGCCTGTGCCTTTGCCTTCCTCTCACATTCCTAGTATAAGCTAAGAGCTTTGTTATAGAAAGTAACTCGCGATATCGGGAAATTGAAATTTTTTTATTTTCATGCGTAAAACGTGCGTTTCATATCAAAATCGTCGTCGAATAAAGGAGAAGGAAAAAGTAACAAAGTTGAAAGACTGAAGAAAAGAAAACTAACTCTAATTCAATAATACCTATGTTTTGAAAAACCAGCGTAGTTTTATCGCTCTACGACATGAAAATAATAAAAAACGTGATGCTTCGATACTTCGAGAAAATTACGAGACGAAAATTTTCTAAAATTGGGCCTAGAGATGGGTCAAAAATCGACCATGTATTCGTCGTATTTCGTATACTCGTTCGAGTTGGGGGAAAAATGGGTCATATGATCTGCGTACGCGAGTTCGCCGGACCAAAACCGCAAGCAAGACGCACGAACGATTTGACGTTATTTTCGCCACCACACGTCCACTGCGATGACATCAGCCGAAGCACCGTATAGGTAAATGAAGATGGAGAAGAGCTACCAAAGAAGAAGAAAAAAGAACGCGGGAAAAAAATTAAATAAAAAAACTTGAGCTTCATTTGCGGAAACTCTATAGAGGAATTCTCTGCGCTGGATGGCGAAAACAACACTCAAACGAAGAATGCGATTTAATACGCTGCGAGCTGTCGAAGCGTTTCATTCCTCGAGATGCGGTTTTCCTCTGCTCCCGTCTCATCGTCGTGTCTTTCTCGCTCCGTATGTATCGGGCCTATACATAAGTACTGTTTCAATGGAAGACTATTTCGACAAAACTAACCATCGCTTCGTCTCTTTGCCTGTTCCGGTCTCTAGCTGTTCTTAAACCCTTTTTTTTTTTGTTTTATTTTATATACGTACTTTCGAACGCCGTCGCCGAAGTCGTATGTGCTGAAAACTGTTAGTATACATTTAATAAAACGCGAGGCAACTTTTTTCCAAGGTTTTGCAATTTTTGTCGTCTCCGAGCGAGCGTGCTACGTATCGACGAAAAGCTTTCAATTCTACATGGTTTTTATGTTTTTACGAACGTGTAATTTTTTTCCACGACGAGTATTTCCCAACGCTCGATGAACTACGGTTTAAATTCTGCTTGTTCGATTTCTATACGGTTTCTACGTGCCTCCGGTCTATCTTCTTTTTTCCTCTGGAGTCTTGTAATAGAGAGAAAAAGTTCGATTCCAGTCTTAATTTCAGCTCTATTTTCCCATCCGGATTATTTCATTTGAGCGGCAAATTTCTTAAATTCCGTGCCCTCGGTACATGTTTGAGATTTTAAATTCCCTATTGTCGATATTTTCATCCCCCCTTCCGGGGTTGTCTCTCTTGTACTGAAGTTTTATCTCTTTTAGACGAATTTTCCTCGTTGTATGGGAAATGAAAAAAAATTGAGTGTGTCGACACAGGAATGAAGTGAGAGGGGAATGAACATTTTCATTAATTTTAAAAATTTTTTTCCACAAAAAAAATTGATGAATTAAAAAAAAATAAATAGAAAAAATCACAAAAAATTTGGAAGCAAAAATTGGGAAAAATGAAAGGAAAAATCTTTCCTCAAAAACGAAAATTGAAAAATAAATCAGAAATATATGTATATTTTTTTGGTGGGCAAATTAGAAAAAAATCTAAGTAAGTGGACATAGGAAGAGGTACCTATGAATAAAATCAGGGCAGAAAATTTTTTACGAGAAAAAAAAATAAATAAGAAGGAAAATTGGAGGAAAAATATTCTTTCAAAATGGAAAATTGTAAAAAAAAATTGAAAATATTCTTGGAAGGGTGAACCAGAAAAAAATCTTCAAATGTAACAAACATGAATAAAATCAGAGCAAAAATATTTTTCTGAAAAAAAAAAAAAAATTTGAAAAAAATTGGAAGATAGATAAACTGGGAAAAAATTTTTAACAGAAAAATTACAAAAAAGTAGAGAAAAAAAGCAAGAAAAATAATGAAAAATAAGATAAAATTGGATAAAATCTGAAAAAAGTTGTTTGGAAGGTAAAACAGAAAAAACATCAAAAAAAACGAAATAAAATTTTTTTGCAAATAGAAAAGTTGAAAAAACCAGTAATTTTTTTGGAAGATAGGCAAACCATAAAAGCAAAAGCAAATCAAGTCGAGAGGTAAAAATAGAGAAAAATACACCAGAAAAATTTTAACATTTTCATGTTTTTGCTCTGGCACAAAAAATTTAAAAACGTGACGAAATCGGTCACGAAATTTTGTCGCGCTGACTTTTAGATATTCTGTCTGACAATGACATTCTGAAACATAAATTTTTAAAAATTTGAATGACTTTTAGACATTTTATGAATATTTTGTCAGACATTTTGAAACATAAAATTTTTAAAAAATATGACTTTTAGATAGGTATTTATCAAACATTATGAAAATTATTAATTTTTTTTTTACTTTTAAAGATCAGATATTCTGATTTTTTTTTTAAATTTTTGACTTTTAGATATTTTGTCATTTTTTTAAATTTTTTTTTCAAAATCGGATAATTTTAGATTTAAATGAACTTTAAACGTTTTATCAGATATTTTGAAATTTATAAAAAAAAAAAAAAAAAAAAAATACTTTTTAAAATTTTT